>SNQJ01S0020026.1:70290-83025 GCA_010110895.2 Picea sitchensis
TGTGTATATGTGTGATTTTATTTTTATTTGTGTGCAACATGCCAATCTAATATTTGATTAGCTAGAGTATCTGTCATATGATTAAATCTCCTAGGAACTGGATATACGCAATGTAATCGAAATAACTTTGTAAGAGACGTACCCTAAGGAAACGTCAGTGTAGAGTGGGATCATAAACACGGAAAACTCCATTTAACTTGGACAGAACCAGCTGAGCATCTAGGTAGAACTGAACATGAGAAATGCCATGTGACAAAGCATCACGAAGCAATTCTATCACTGCATTGTATTCAACAACATTGTTTGTAGTGTCACCTAGACAAATACCTCTGGAATATAGAAACTGGCCTCCAGGTGTGAAAATCACCCAAGCTGCGGAAGCAAGACTCTGAGTGTGTCAACTAGCATTGTTTGCGAACCCAAAATACACCTCCGATTCACTTGACATCTGCCACAATGAAAAAGAAGACATAAATAACTAGACGTCCACAAAACAAAAAATATAAAAATTGTATAAGAAGCTATACATATGTACAAGAAGTCACCTAGGTGACCAACCTAAGAGTAATAATTCTTGAGGTAGAGCCCATTTCTAGACTTCACCAAGAAATTTCCTTCAAGATCAACTAGATGGTAAGGGCCCTTCCTCAAGACCTCTTTCAGAATGAACGGTCCAAACCACAAGGGTTTGAACTTGTCTGCTCCTAGGGGATGTTTTTCTTGATCATAGACCAGGACAAGATCACCTTCGAGGAAAATATGAGTATGAATAGACTGATTGTACTGACACTTGAATTGTTTCTTATGAGCCTCATTGGCTAAGGCTTCATCACGATGCTCCTCATCAAGATGCTCGAGATATAGTAGGTGTTCCTCAAGCAGTGAAGTGTCTGACAGTAATTCCATTTCCAAATTTAAAGAAGGAATATGACATTCAATAGGTAAGACTAATTCCATCCCGTATACGAGTTGAAAATGTAAAAAACTAGTGGCAGTCTTCATAGACGTTCGATAGGCCCACAACATTGAGTACAACATCAAATGCCAATTTGACTTGGAAGTATTGATCGTCTGCTGAAGAATAGTCTTGAGAGACTTATTCACATCTTCAATGTCACCATTCTCTTGGGGGTAATAAGGTGACGAATGTTCTTTCCTAAACCCAATATTTGACATTAACTCAGTCATCATTTTGTTTTGGAAGTGACTGCCAAGGTCAGTGACAATATCCTTCGGGATTCCGAACCTTGCTACTATCTGATTAAATATGAAAAGAGTCGTTATTTTGCCATCATTGTTAAATGTTGGCATATCTTTGACCCATTTTGTGAAGTATTCTACTTCTATGATTATGTAACGATGCCCTCTGGCTGAGGCCAGGTTACATGTAGTGAAATCAATCCCCCACTTGGTGAAAGGACCAACAACAATGACAGGAAACATGGGAGCAGGATGTGCCCACATCTTCCGACAAAAAATATGACACGAGTGGCACTTCTTGACTTCCTCAACACAGTACTTGATTAACAAGGGCCAGAAGTAACCTGCAAGTAGAATATTTTGGGTTTTTTCCAACCTAGAAAAATGACCGCCACATGCTCCAGTGTGACATTCATTCAAAACGAGCTCTGCTTCTTCATAGATAAGGCACCGATGAAGAATTCAATCCACACCTTGATGATATAAAGTGTCATTGAGTATAAGATAGTTTTGTGCCTGATGTTGAATGCATCGATGCTCATCATGAGAAGTAGAAGCAGGTCATTTCAAAGTCTAGATATAGAACAATATATCTCTATACCAGGGGTCCGAATATGAAATTAGAAAAATATCTCCTTTGATAGGAGATTCTTCAGGGGTGATATCACTAGACTTGACCAGAAGTTCTGAAATGATTTCAACAAAGACTAATGACTTTTTTGATTTTGTGGAAACAAAATCCAAGTCAAACTCTTGTAACATGACTATCCATCTACTAATATTTCTACCAATGACTCATCGTGTTAACACATATTGAAAAGGGTTCACAATGACAATGACAGTGGTATTGCAAAGAAAAATTTAGTGACAGAACTGTTGGACAACATGGACTGCTACCAAAGAAATCTTCTCAATGTGAGAATAGTTGAGTTCCAGCCCAACCAGGCCTCACCTAAGGTAATATATAACATGCTCTTCAAGCAAGTCATCTTCTTGAACCAATACGATGTCGATGGTGGACTCTACAAGAACCAAATATAACAAGAAGTCTCTGTTATAATTAGGATGTCAGAGCAGAGGGGCAGACGTCAGGGCATGTTTCAACGCTTCAAAGGTGCGCTGATAAGCTTCATCCTAACAAAATGGGACTCCCTTTTTCAAGAGACACATAAACCCTATAGTGATCTTGATGTAATTCGCAACAAAACACCGAATAAAGTTTTCTTTCCCCTGTAAGCTCTAAAGATGGGGTATCGTTCATGGGGGAGGAAATTGAACTACAGTCTCAACCTTGAGAGGATAGACCATGATCCCTATTTTCAAAACAATAAAACCTAAGAGACAACCTGACGTCATGAAGAAACTACACTTGTTAGGATTCAAGACAATCTGATAGTAGCGACATCACTCAAATATTAGTCAAAGATGAGCGGGATGGTCAGATCTCTTGCAAGAGTGTGATGCTAGATCATCAAGATACGCCTCGACTATATGTTTACGGTCGTAAAAAGAAAACAACATGTCCCACTGAAAGGTGGATCCAAAATTCTTCAGGCCAAAAGGCATCTTACGATACACGAATGTGTCCTAAGAACAAATAAAAGTTGTTTTATGCTAGTCTTCGGGTTTGATCTGAATATGATTGCATCCCTATAAACCATCCATAAATGAAAATACCTCACAACCTGTGCACTCATCGACAATCTAATTGATGAACGGAGTGGAAAAATTATATTTCGAACAGGCCTTATTCAAATAACAGAAGTCCATGCACATGCAATTCATACCATGTTTCTTGTAAACCAGAATTGGGTTTGACACCCATTTCATCAACTATACAGGGTAGATAAAACCATCTTCGAGAAGTTTTTTCTACTTCTACCTTAATTGATGCCGCTTTTTGAGGATTAGCCAGACGAATTTTCTGTCAGACTGGCTTGGCATCAGAATAATTCATAATTTCATGCTCTACAATTTGTGGGTATATGCATGGAATTTCCTCATAAGACCAGGGAAAAATGTCGAAAAATTCCTTAAATAACTCAGTATAAGATCGAATCTCCTTGGGGTAGCAGTGCACTCCAACAAAAACATTCTCAACAACACTAAGGGTTTTGGAGATATCAATTGTAATCATTGTAGTGATACTTTCCAACTTATCCTCTGCATAAATTATGTGTGTAGCCAAAGGATTGATAGGACAATAATTATCTCCATTCACGGTCGAAAAAAATTCTCCCGCCTCTATTCTCCTTAACTTGGGAAGCAAGTAAGATCTATGATGAAGATCATCCCAAAGTCTTTCGAGACCAGTCAATTCCTCGAGAATCACCTCATTAGTGGGAAAGACTAGGTCTAAAGGATCTTGAGTAGCAAGAGAACCCTGAGCCCAAATAGGCTCGAGACCTAGATCTAATTCTTGTGGGGGCATCAGATCAGGGTTGGACAAATTTTGTTGGACAATGTTGTACGCAACCTCAGCTATGGACAAGGGCATGTCCATGCCAGGATGCCCTGTCCCTTCCATTGATTCCAATGGAGAAGGTAAATTCCATGGATCATTAAAGTAGCTCGTTCGAAACAACGACACTTGTACAATTACATCCCTAAGCTAGTCAATAATAGTTGATATAAGCTTGAAATCACCAGAAGGTGGTGGGTAATCAAAAGTTCCCATCAACGACGGAAACAAACCAGCACCTAAATTGACAATTCCAGGCTATGGATTATCAATCATTGGGACCTTGGAAGCCTTCGATGAAGGGTCAAGATGGGAGAAAGACAACTGGTTAATGGTTACAATCTGACCCTCGTGTAGAAAACATAAGACCTAAAAAGCCATAGAAACCAGTGCATGCATCGCATAAGTCCAAGTCCTTCCTAACAAGTAGTAGAGAGGTGCATCGACCACTTCAACTTTGACACACATGGTTTTTCCTCCCAACTGCATTGGGAAAGAAGGAATGATCCCATGTGGTCTTAATGGTCGATCATCAAATGCCATAAGAAATATAGGCGACAGAGACAAACCGGGTTTCCCAATGACCTTCCAACATGCCAATGACAACACACAATTCTAAGCACCCTCGCAAACCATTGTATGGAAAATTTTCCAAGTAAAATATTTCGTGGTGTAAGCCACTACTATCTGAAATGCAATGTGGTAAGGAAGACAGGGTTTCAAGTCAGTTGGATAAAAAATGATCGCTCTCGGGTTAAAAGTCTTTGCTAATCCCAAGGAGGATAACATAGCTTTTCTCTGCGAAGGGAAACTCTGGAGGACTTCCAAAGAACACATCGTGTAAGGGGTCTATGCCAAATCCTCCACAATGGAGTAGTTCTAGGAAGCCCTTGTGTTTGGATTATGAGAATCCTTTTTAAATGCACCTTTTGGGTTGTGAATCGTCATTTCTCTCGATGCCTTCTCAATTTGGAGAGGAGTCAGTGGGTTTCTAGCTTCATTTCCCTTTTCAATAAATTCAGACATTACGTAATCTTGAGCCTTGGTCTCTATATTAGCCTCGACATTCATCATGTAAATATTCATGACCAAGTTATTGTTGGTAGGTGCGGGGGGTCCCTGACTACCCCCTGCCACGCTCAAGGATGTTGAATACTGAGCCATGTTTTTCCCTTGTGGAAAAGGGTTTGTCATCACATCAGGTTGTTTCTATGCCAATATGTTCTGAGCTTATACAAGCCAAGGGAACATATGAGTTGATTGGTCTTCTGTGCAAAGATTACACGGATACTTCAACTTCATCTTCTCTATTTTTACCCCACCAACATTGTTGGTAGCCTTTTTATCCCCTTTACCCTTCTTATTCTCTTGTTTTTTCTTTCCCTCAGGCTGCTAGTTGGCCTTAGGGTTTGTTGAATGCACATTGTATATGTCTGATGGCTGGGTAGGGGGAACAACTGAAATCAGATTCTGAGTGGCCACAGTCTGTTATATCGAAAATTGTTGCAACTGATTCAACAATAGGTCCGTGGACTTGTTTTGCATTGATCCCACAATACCATCGACATGGGGTACAAAAATTTTTTTGGCCTTATCGATAATATACCGCGAAGCATATGGAAAAATATCATAGAGCATGTCAGACTGAGAAAAGATAAGTTCAAGCTGATGCACTCTCATAATCGCCTCCTCTTCTGAAAACACTTTGAAAGTCACTACATCCTTGGATATGCAGGGAAACAAGGACTTCAGGAACCACTCAAGAAATAAAGTAGGAGGGACCTAGACCTTAATTAATCTCTTTTGACACCACAATTCTCGTATATGATCATAGATATGCTCGGCCTTGGTTTTCTCAAATTTGGCCAGCAATTCGGTGTCGACATCGTATCTCACAGGTAACTGGAAATTGTTCAAGAAGACAATCGCGAATTCATTGAAGTAATAATACCTCGAGCGATCAAGCTCAATACATTATTTCGCAACACCCCCTATAATAGTGCGTTGAAAAATGCACAATTGGATAGATTCATCCCTTAGTGAGTTTGACGAGCACCATAAATGAAAAGTTGTCACATGATCACCTAGATCCTTGCTAGGCCTGCCTTCAAATTTTGGAATATCTAAGGGAAACTTAGTTAGCATGGAGGGCCAACGCGGTTCGTGAAAAATTGTGTCATTCATTAATCTTGACAAGTCTGGAAGATGTAGCATTTCCAGAAATGATAGTTTAGGTTGTGAGCTATTTACAGGAAAAGAGGGTCATGGAGTTTAATTGGCACTAGGTTTCCAGGAAAAGTTGGATTGCTAGCCAGGGTTCTGGTAAAAACTGTGGCCTTGACAATCATTAGGTAACTGCATCTATTGGGGTATCATTGGCTGACTCCCATAATTAGATGGCATAGCTTCTGCGGGGATGGTTCCCTGCATTGTGTTCTAAGTATTTTGGAAGGGGATGCCCTAGCCGATCTGACAGGCATGGGTACAGAGCCCTGCCAGGGGTTCCATTGAGTATGGAAGGGGTTTCCCCCTATTGATATCCCTTATGAGGGAACTTCTCCCTACCAATGATTCCAAACACCTTGTGTGGAGAAAAACCCAATCGTCACTCCCTGTGAAGGAATAGTACCCTACACCGGGTTCTATTGCCCAAAATCAGGGTTTCCCCTAGTCGAGACAACAGCCAAAGAAAAAGTCAATCACAGTCAATATGGGAAACTAATTTTCCATCTAACCGTCAATCACCAAGCGGGTATAGTCAATAGTTGGGCGGTTCATGATGAGAAGGATAACAAGTCCGAATCCTATCAAGGGTATCAAAAGAAACTATTCTGGAAGACAACAGAGGATCCCAAATGGATTCTAGGTCCACGAAGCTCCGTAGGCAAATGCAGTTGGTATTATTCTCGAGACAGACCCTCAATATACATTTCCCACTACGTTCAGTCCTGCTTTGGAGGGGTTATCTCCACTGCATTTTCTCACATGACCTCATGTTTATTCCTTGTGTTAGAGGGGGATCCTAGATAACTTTTATGACACTAGACTTAAATGCTCCCTAACTCAGACTCCAATGTTTGATTTAACGACCTTGAAGAGTTTCCTCTCCAATACTAATTCAAGGCCCTAAAACCCTAAACTAGTATGTGAACCCTACAAACAAAAAATTCTAGTGTATTTTAGATTAATCATTCTTTTTAAAAAGATTTATTTAATCACAAGGTATGGTAGTGAAATTAATGGTGTTATAAAGAGACGAAAAGGATGAGAAAATTAAATCACTTGAAGGCAAAATCACTTCAAATTTAAAAGCAAATCTTTGTAACTAACTCTTTGTAAACTCAACTTTTCTTAACTAACTTTTCAATATCTTGTAAATAAAACCTAAAATCTACTTTCTCTTGACTACAAGCTACTTATGTTTCAAGAAATCTAGAACAACTTGAAAGAAAGTATCTTTTTCCTTTTTGCAAATAACCAACTCTAACTACTTTACCAAACTGAAATGAAAATCATTTTTTTTTAATTGCTTTAAAGAGAAAAATTGAAGTAAATCTTTTTCTTTTTTCAAAGAAAGTAAAAAGGATAAAAACAAAACTGAAACAAGAATGGAAAAGATCTTTAGCCCACTGCGGATTGCAAGGATTCAATCAAGAAACTAAGAAGGTAGATCTACAACTCAACAACTTTCTTAAAACCTTTTTAATGGTAAACACAAGAAGACTAAGAAAACACGTAAATTGAAACCTATACCCGGGCTATGGACTTAAACAAAGACTCTGGACTGATCCAAGAAATCCCTGAGAAGTGTGAACTTAAATCAAGAAAGAGGCAAACTCCCTCTTTTTTCCAAAAATTCAATGAAACAAAGACGTGGATTGTTGCATCAGTAGCCTACCTATGTATGCAAGTTGTTTACTGAGCAGAGCATGTATGTATGTGGGATGACCCAAGATAGGGCATGTGCACCTTTGTATATTTTCAAAAAATGAAAAGACCAGGTAGTATAATAGGGCAAGGACAACCGGTATGCACCCTGGAGGTGACCAGAACCCCTTGACAGACTCATAAAACTTGAAAGAAACTTGAAAGGAAAACAAACCAATCAAACAACATAAAATACCCTAAAAAACCCTAGAGGCTTCCCCAGTATGGTCACCAATTCTGCTAGAGGGAAAATAACCCCTTTAACTACACTAGAGTTCAAGATGTAGACTAAGTTAATAACCATCTAAAAGTTAATCAATTTTCTATTCTACCCCAAACATGCCAAAACTAATGTAAAGAAAGAAAATAAGAGAGGAGATCAGGTAACTATACCTTTGATCCCACGTCTGGTGATGATCTCCTCAAGCTTGGTAGTTCCACTGGCTACACATCTCCTCCCAAGGCTGACCTACATCCAAACATAGGCAAACAAGAACTAAAAGAATGTTATTCTATTCACAAGTTAGGGTTAGATATTAAAATTTTAGTGTAAATCAATGAAAATACTCAAAACACCATCATTTGGGATAGAAAAATGTGATTCTTTTATTCATCATACAAAGATTAAAACTTGCAATCTGTGTTGGACATCGTTCTGTGAACTTGGTCTGGGCTCCTCTTTACCATGCTCCAAATGCACCTTGAATGTAATTCTTCTCTCAACCTTATGATCACCTCAATGGAAGAGAATGGGTTGAATGGATGAAGAAGGGGTTGATGAGGGAATGCTAAGGCAATATCTCACAAAAGGAAACAATATACTGGGCAAGGAGGGGAAGTGAAATTGGGCATAGTTTCACTGTTCTTATGATTGGATGTGAAATGATATCCAAACACTTAATTTAATATGATAAAATGATGGTTATTTGGTTGGGTGAAGGGATATAGTAGGTAGATTAGCTGGGAAACTTCCAGTAGCCCGTGAATTTCAACGAATTCCTTGCAACTTTTTAATTTTTTCAACTTTTGCAAGCATACGCGGACTATAATGGTGAAGCAAGCGTATGTACGCTAGTTGTAGTGGTGCAACAAGTGTATGTATGTGGGCTGTAATGGTGCATGGCACGTACATCTTCTAAGAAATGGTTTTTTAAGAATATCTTCTCAGTAGTGCTTTGGAAAAATATGCAAGTAAGAGAGCCAAGGCCATGTATGCATGAGTAGGGCATTTTAGGGCTATAACAATTAATCACACATAGGGGGATAACCATGTGTGTATTTTATAGAATATTATAGAAGGTCCCAAACCTTATCACTAATTGAAGGTTGAGGAATTCAAAACCCTAACCCTAGATGGCTATCGGCCTATGTCAAATATTGAGCTTCTAAGAGGAGAAAGGGTTCCATTCTTTTGTATTGTATTCATTTCGTAGTTGAAAAATCATCTAGGAGTAGTATTTTTGAGAGCATAAAATAGGAGAAAACGATTATGTATCATCCATATAGGCCATAGTGTCAAAGGAATGTCCACAATGAGGGCCTCTTTCCTTGTATTTGCATTTCCATAACTAAAGAAAAGAGAGAAGAGCATAGGCCTCACCTTCTAGTTGGGGTTTCTCCTGTATTGAGTTTCCTAAGATATATATATATATATATATATATATATATATATATATATATATATATATATATATATATATATATATATATATAGAGCATGAAAAAGGAGAAAACGATTATGTATCATCCATATAGGCCATAGTGTCAAAAAGGAACAGTCCACAATGAAAAATTTTCCTTTGTATTTGCATTCCAGTAACCAAAGAAAAGAGAGAAGAGCATAGGGCCTCACCTTCTAGTTGGGTCTGCATTATTTCCTAAGATATATATATATATATATATATATATATATATATATATATATATATATATATATATATATATATATATATATATATAGTTCATTTTCAGGTGGATATGGTGTGTTGTTTTTCTCTTTTTTTTAATTCTTGTATTTAATTTTTTTCATAAATCTAATCAATAATCTAGAAATAGCTAATTTAGGACCTAACATGATATGGATATTTTTTAGAAAAAAATCAACGCAGAGATATAAAAATGGAATACATAGAAATATTGCAAGAAACACAAAGATACAATAATACACAATTTCTATTAATGAGATAAATGCATAGAAACTGTAAAAATATAGAGTGAATGAACTCGCTAGAATGGTGGCAGGTTATCTCTGAGAAGAGATGTGACGGCTATTCTCATTCGCAAGAAGATGTTTACAATGAGGCTCCAAAGGCCTTTTTAACATAAATCATAAATGAGAAAACCATAAACATCCAAAATCCTAACCTCGGGAGATGAAACACCAAAAGGTTTGTGGGCCCCGATGGGAGTAGTTGACATGTAAACTTCCCGAGGGCATAAATTTTGCATAAGATATCTATTAGGCACATTCAATACCTCATTGAAAAGGTCTAACCAAGGAGTAAAAAAAAATTGGAGGGTCAAGGCATGCTGTATTTAATCCTTGTCCCCCCAAAAGTCCAAAAAAATGACATTTAGGACCTCAAAATGACCCCAAAAGTTTGGCACCCAAAAAACTATAAAAAACTATCGAAATGGAAAATTGTTCTTGGAGCTACTGGAATAGGTTGGTGGCCACCGATATCCTCCTAGATTGTTCCTCCTCCCTTAGGAAGAATTGGTCCCCATGGAATCAAGTTCCCATGGGAGATGTGGAATATTTTGTTGAGTCTGAACCTTGGTGAGTTGCTTTCCTTGCTGCATAAGTTGTCTTGCTTAGCTTGTTGAAGGATGTCATGAACCTATTTTTGGAGGGTTTGGATCCATTCAACCAATATAGTTGCATGATATTCCTCAGTGTGGAAGGAATTTGTCGGTGAATATGTATCACAAGTATCTATATCAATGGGGGCTAATCATTGGAACCCCAAGCATCCCTAAAAAGTGTTGTCACCAATAGATCCATGAAGGGCTATGTTATAGCTTGGTTTGACTAGGAAGTGCTCAAGAACCCCTATAGGTGAACCATGAATATATTTTTTCTCATATACAATCTTGTTGATTTTCTTCTATCATATAGAAGGGTCTTGGGATGAGACTATAGTGGTTGCAGTGTCTTTTTGTTCACCTTTTGACTGGATTTTAAATAAGCTAAAATTTATAGTATGAGAGATTAATTTGTGACACTGTTTTTTTGGAACAATAGTCAGAACTACCTCTGGTACCCTATAGAGATGATCCCCCAAACTAAAAGTGACAGTATGGGGTCAAGAATCATAAAAAACATGACGCTTCCACATATATGTTTGGCCTAAAAGAACATCATAGAATTCCAAAGGAAAAACATCACACAATACCTCATCCTTGAAGGGCTTGATGTTGTAGGAAATGAGATAGTATTGGCTTACGCACATATCTCGTCCTTGGAAAAGCCACCCGATGTTGTATGACTACAGGTGTGGTGTTTTTGGCAAAGCCAACTACTTCGTGACCTCTGTTGAGATGAGGCTCTTTTGGCTTCTTCTATCAACAATGAAATGTAGTGGGGTCCCCTTCACCCATATTTGTGAATGGGGGGTCACTCCCCCTTCTCATGCTCCTCTGGTTCTTCTAGTTGGATTGTTGTGATCATGATTGTAGCATTGAGTTCTGCATCAATGATTTGTTTCCTTTTATTATTTTTTGAATCAGATTCTGAGTCAGGGATTGACTCTTTTTCTTTGATATCAACCACCAATCATTGTTTTGAGATAAATTCATCAATGTTGTGACAAAGGATTTTTTATAAGTCACATCACTTCCCAATTTCCTTCTTTGTCTTCCCATTACCATTCTTTTCCTGCAACGTGGAATAGTTTTATTGAGGTTGGTAGTTTTGTAAGTTAGGGGCTCCTTTACCATACTTTGGTTGTTGTGGATTTGCAATATTTAACTCCCACTTGATCTACTTCTTGAATTTCTTCTCGATTGTGCCACCATATCGATAAGCAGCTCCTAGTGATGATATGTCCAAAAAATCCATTTCAATTTGGATGTAACTATGTAGAGCCCCACAGTATTTTAGAACCAGATGCCACTCAGAGTATTTGAAAACCATCTTGGTGCACAAGGTATGGGATGTATTTGTGAACTCCAACATTGTTTGTCCCATCTCATGACACAATATGGTCCATCTCATGTACTACTTGTAATAGTTTCCAACATGGAAATATTGTTCCTTGATGTCATCCATAAAACAATCCCAAGTGGGTTCCACCTCAAACATTCCAAACTCTGTGGAGTTTTTCTCACAATAACTTTCCCACCTATTCTTGACATGGGGGACAACCTTAAGCAGCACAAATGTGATATTTTCCCTGTCAAAAAAATTGTGGATAAAGAAATAACCTTCTAGCATATTTAACCACTTTTCCAAAACATCTACATCTATCTAACATTGAAACATAGGAATATCAAAATTAAATTGTACCCTTAAAGGGGTGAAGCCTACAAAGTGGATGCTTGATGAAGATGTGTCTATTGGATTAT
Organism: Picea sitchensis; assembly: GCA_010110895.2. NCBI lineage: Eukaryota > Viridiplantae > Streptophyta > Pinopsida > Pinales > Pinaceae > Picea > Picea sitchensis. The sequence continues at coordinate 82,445 of SNQJ01S0020026.1, forward strand.
TGAGAGGGGGGGTGAATTAGTAATAGATCAATTGAATCCCTTTTAACCAAATAATCTAAGTGTTATGTCAATGTAGAATTATCATATAATAATGAGAAATGAACAATCATACACATACACATACACATACACAGTACACCAGTTTTTTACGTGGAAACCCAAAGCGGGAGAAAACCACATAATGCTTTTTCTTATATGTCTTGAAGAATTACATTCATTGGAAGCACCGACTTCATTTGTTTTCCAGCTGCAACTGGAAGGAGGCTCCAACCCCCTATTTTCTCAGGCTGCAACCTGAGGGAACCTCCAACTCCCCAATTATCTGGCTACAACCTTCTATGTTTTTCGGCTACAACTGGAAGGTGGCTACAACCACCTATCCTTGCCTCATCCAACTGCCATGAAGTAGAAGTAGAATGATGGAACCACTATCACACTATCACTGTGAGATATACTGATGTAAACTTGTACCAATAAATCTGAACCATGCATCAACCTATACCTCAACCTGTAATCAACCTGTACCATAAACAAGTGCATCAACCATGCACCAACCTGTACCAAACAACCTGTAATCAACC
>SNQJ01S0020026.1:101300-112021 GCA_010110895.2 Picea sitchensis
GATAGATCCTACAGGTGACTCGACACCAAGACCTCTATTCATACCTGTTAGGATGTGCTATAGGTACCTTGAGGCCCATTGACATCACTGGTGGGTCATCTCACATCGGTTAACAACATTCATTAATGGTCGGTAATCCGATGATTTCTTTTTGTGTTCGACTCCAGAACATTTATTCACACAAATAAGAATTGTACCATGGGTTAAAGCTTTGAAGCTATTGAAGACATGATTTCAATCAATCTTTTTCAGGACAGGACAAAAGCCAGGTTCAGGGATAATCATAAGATAATTTGTTGTTATAAGCAGAAATCCTTTTTCTCAGCAGGATATTATTGGCTCAAATTTCTCTGCAGATTTCGGATTGTTTCATCAGTACCAATCAGTACCGACATAGAATCCATCAGAAATACAAGTGCAAATTACAATTTTCGCGCCTCCGGATCTAGACTTGACTTCAAAAATCTTTACAGCAAGAAATGCAAGGGGATAGGTAATCTAATTCAGGTACGCTTAGTTCATGTTGATTTAATGTATTAAAGTACATATTAATAGTTTGAACTAAGAATGCCTTGTTACTCCATAATGTTTCATCATACACATCCTATGTACCTAATAAACCAGTCCACATCAACATTTCATATCATGAAAATGCACAACATTACCTTGGCCAAGTTCGACACGACTCATATATGACAACACTCTGCACTCATGTATGACTACCATCATTTTCCTACATGCTATCGATTCCCACGACAATTCAAACATTCTCCTACAATTCTTCCCCGACTACTTCACACAACACACTCTATTCCCCTGTTATCCTCATCTAAATTTTGTTGCTCACCTATAAACCTTTTCTATGATATCAAGTAAAATCATGGTGGAAAATTGTCATGAACCGGAGACATATGCAGACTTAGAGGCCCTTCCAGAGTATGAAGCCACCATAGAAATTTTTCAGAAAGTGGGATGGGAGCCGTTTTTCAAGAAATTCGATGGATATGATGACTTAATCATGCTTCAGTTCGCTCTGCATTTTCAGGGAGGGTTCACTAAAGTGGGTGAGCTCGAGTTCGAAGTCACAGAATAATTTATTTCGGAAGTAATTCAATTGCCCACCACTGGTCAGAGATGGACAAAGGGCCAGCCTGTTGACAAGAAGCTCTACACGCAGCTTCTGAAACCACAGTATCGGAAGATACAATGGTCAGAGGGCACATCACGGTCATGGTTAGAACCAAAATGGGCTCAGTTGCTAGCTGTCCTCCAACGTTACCTCACCTGCGAAGGACGGTATACAATCGTATTTCCCTGCCATGCCCGACTCTTGCTATAGTTCAAAGGTAATCATATGATGAACATACCCTTCTTTCTGTTGAAAAGTTTAAATAAAATGGTAGAACAGGTCCGAAAGGCCAGAGATTTTCGAGGAAGTTTATTTCATTTTGGTCTTGTCAAGATATTGATTAAGTCTGCACTGTCCCAGAAACAAGAAACTTGGGATATGTTCATGGTAAGAACCCTAGCCTCTGGCAAGTCTAAAGGTAGAAGAGTTAAGCCTGCTCCTCCACAGAAAAAGTTGAACTCTAGGAAAAAGGGTGTTAAAACCCTGACCAAAATCTCTGCTGACCCTAAGAATATACCAGACAGCACGATTGAAGCCAGTGCTGGAGACCCTGGTACAAAACATTCATGTGATGCCCATGGGTCTGATGGAATGGAAACCAATCATGAAACTGTGAAGAACACTACTCCTACAGAGGCCAATGTTGAAATCTCGAGTTCTTCCCCAGCTGTTGTGAACATTATTGATGTGGAAGAACTGGCAGAGTTGACTGACAAACCTAGGAGAAATCCAAAACGGAAATGTAAAAGCACATTGCCGGATATGGATAACTTTGTGCCCAGTTACCCACCACAGGAGAGGTTAAAAAGTGTGGATGATCATGAGGAGGCTCCAGAGCCCTCTGAAATGACTTGGACTCTTTCTCAACTAATTCGAAAAGTCCGTAAAGTGGCTCGACAAGCTACTGTGCCCAAAGAAATTGAGCAGGATGAGCCAGTTCGAATGCCAACAGATACCCCTGCTCGGATATATAAAGAGTTCACTTCTGAACACAGTCCAGTCGACAATCCTATTCAAGTATGTGATGAGTTCACTCCTGAACTTAGCCCAGTTGACAATCCTGATCCAGTTGACACCCATGATCAAAGTTCAGATGAGTTCACTCACGTATCCAGTCCTCAAACACAACCAGGACATGATAAGACATTTGAATCTTACTGTGAAATTTCCTCCAGTAAACCCTTGAAACCAATGGTAGCCAGACTAGAAAGCAGGAATAACAGGTTGAAAGAAAATCTACATGAGTACACTATATTGGATCGACATATCAAAACAGAGAATGAACTCATGAGAGTTAGGCAAACACATTTCTTGTCCAAAATTGAAAGACTAAAATGAAAGAATAAGGGTCTTTTCCAGAGGAACAGGAGACTACAGAAGATTGTTAGAAAACACATCATTATCAATCGAGTCCTCAAAAAGGAAATCAGAAACCTGAAGAAACATGAGAAATTACAAATGTTGGTTGCAGCTGCTGCAGCACTCTGATGAATCTCAGTTTTTGACTTTTTTTGTTGTTGTCTGAGGATAGACAAAGACTTCAGTTTGGGGGAATGTTAGTCTCCAGTTTTGACTATGTTTTTGCCTACATCATATCAAAAAGACCTCCATTTTCATACCCAGTATCACTCCCTTTTGGCCTTGTTATGACACATTTGACATACTTTTACCACTAAATGGGGCTACTCAAGGTATTCTATGTTTCAAGTTATTTTTATGTATTTTGATACTTTGAATTAATGTTGATACTAATGTGGCATGAGTTAGGTACTATTTCTTTGAAATAGAACTTGCCAGTACCAAGTACCAGCTCGCACCCAGTGGAGATACCGAAGAAGCTGCTAAAGATCCGCATGACATGGCCATAGTGGTAGACAGTGCGATTTACATGATAGATTGAGTCATAACTCATATGTTGATTCAAGGCGAGATTATAGAACTGAGTTGTTAATACTTTATGACTCACACTTCTTGACACTGCGTGTCATGAAGATGTGAAAACCGTTTTAACTGATTTTGAGTTATTTTTGGATCTGGGATCCGTTTGAATTAATGCATCTTTGTTTTAGACTATTTTTGAGGAGGATCTATATAAACAGAAGATCACTCCCAAGAAACGTTGGTTATGTTATGTTATGAGATATACATTTCTGCTAATACAATTTGCTTATGCATTATGTTACTTTGTTGTTATATGACTTGAGTTATTTTTCTGAGTAAATGGATTGTGAAGCATGAACAGTATTTGCATAGAATGATTTGAGTAGATCTGGTTTTCCTTTCGGCGATTGTACCTCTTGGTTGGGCCCACCAACAGGTTCAAGTCGCTGCCTCTTTCTGTCTTAGAGTTAGTTTATTTCAGTATCTTAGAATTTGCATGCATGATAGCTTATTTGAGTTTGGGAATTAACTTGCTCAGGTTCTTGCTTAATCATTCTTCAAACTGTATCGTTTCCAGTGTATTAATATATTCTACGTTGATGAATGTTCAAAGCATTATTGATTCCTGTAGAATTTCAAGCATGAATGAGATTTGCTCTGTTTCCAGTTTTTAATCTGAACGTGAATTGAAGAGAATGCAAGTTTGAATTTACTCTTCTTTGATTAGGATAGTTAGTTCATCCTGTTCTGTTAGGATAGTTAGGTTGCAATTGAATTAAAGGAAGCTTCCAGCACCAGTAGGGTAAATAGGATATTTCTTTATTTTCTTGCGGATAGATTCAGACTTATTTTTGATGTTTAGATTAAAAGGATTTTAGGAAATAATCTTTCTTTTATGGCTTAGATAGAAATAATGAGGATTAGATGTTTAAAGATAGTGGTAGATAGTCTTGTGAAATCACATTAGACCAGAAATAAAAGTACCTGCACTTAAACACAGAACTGTTTTCCTTTGATGAATCAAACAGGAGATGATAAGTTTCAAGATAATCATTAGGGTTCAATTTCTAAGAGTGAGTTTGTGTTTTCTTCTAAGAATAGCCTTTAGATAGGAATTAGAATCTTACTAGCACATACAGTGTAGCAGCTCTAAGTTCACTTACCCTATTTTGACAATTTAGTGTTTTCAGGTCACTAAAATCGTTAATATAGCAGCTTGACAATTGGTTGATGTGGAGATCTCTTCCTTGGAAAAGCCATGCAATGTTGTATGGATACAGATGTGGTGTTTCTGAAAAATCCAACTACTTGACGACCTTTCTTGAGATGAGGTTATTTTTGCTTCTGCTTGCAACAATGAAATGTAGTGGGGTCCCCTTCACCCACATCTATGAATGGAATAGGAATTCCCCCTCCTCATGCTCCTTTGGTTCTTCTAGTTGGATTGTTGTGGTCACAATTGTAGCAGTGGGTTATGCATCAATGATCTATTTCCTTTCTTTTTTTTTTGAATCAAAGTCTGATTCAGCCTCGACCCTTTTTCTTTGATATTGTCCACAAATTATTGTTTTGAATGGCATTCATTGGTGTTGTACCAAGGGATTTTTTGGAAGTCGCATCACTTCCCAGTGTCCTTCTTCATATTCCCATTACCCTTCTTTCCCTGTGGCCTGGACTGGTTGTCTTCAGATTGGTTGTTCTGTGAGTCAAGGACTCTTTTACCATACTTTGGTTGTTTCGTATTTTTTGACCCGAACTCCCACTTGTTCTACTTCTTAAATGTTTTCTCAATTTTTACAACATATCGATAGCCAACTCCTAGTGATGAGATGTCCAAAAACTCCATTTTGGTTTGGATTTAACTATGTATATCCCAACGGTACTTTAGAACCAGATTCTTTTTGGATCCTTTGATACCCATCTTGGTATGCAAGGTATAGAAGGTATTGTAAAATATGACACTATTTGACTCCTCTTTTGACACAATGTGTCCCATATCATGTATTGGTCATCATAGCTTCCAATAGGGTAATATTGTTCCTTGATGACATCCATAAAAAAATCCCAAGTGGGTTTGATCTCAAACATTCTAGACTCATTTGTGGAATTTTTCTCACAGTAATTTTCTCACCAATTCTTGACATGGGGGATAGCCTTAAGGAGCGCAAAGGTGATTGTTTCCCTACTGGAAAAATTGTGGATAGAGAAATAACCTTCTAGCATATTTAACCACTTTCCCAGAGCATTTGCATTTATCTAACCTTCAAACACATAAATATAAAAATTAACTTGTACCTTGAAAGGAATGATGCCTCCAAAGTGGTTGCTTGATGATGATGTGTCTACTATTATCAACAAATATCAAAGGATTTGGGAAAAATTTTCCATCATTTCGTCACTCTGGCTTGTGAGGGCTTCCTCGAGAAACAAATTAATAAAATATCATGCTCCCTCGTCTCTATTTTGTTATTCCATGGGTGGCCACTTGAGTTGGAGAGAGTGGTTGTCCTCAAGAGAAACTAACTCGAGACCCAACTCTCTATATCTTGACCTTGTCAAGGACATGCACTAACAAATGACAAGGAGCATCCTGCTTTGATACCACTGATCCAGATTATTTTGAGAACGAAATGAAGGAGAATATATAAAAATGAAACACACAAAAATATTGCAAGAAACACAAAGATATCGTAATACACAATTTATATTAATGAGAGAAATGTACAGAAATTGTAAAAATACAGAGTGAACAAATTCACTAGAATGGTGGCAACGTATCTCTGAGAAGAGATATGACAACTACGCTCATTCAGAAGAAGGTGTTTACATTCAGGCTCCAAACATGTTTTTAACATAAATAATAAACATCCAAAACCCTAACCCCAAGAGATGACATGCCAAAAGTTTTTGGACCCCGATGAGGGTAGTTGATACATCAACTTCCCGAGGGTGTAACTTTTTCATACGATCTTTGTTTGAGGCATTCAATACCTCATCAAAAAGGTATAACCAAGTAGTACAACTTTTGTTGGGAGTCAAGGCATGTTTTTTTCATCCCTTGACCTCCCCAAACGTCCAAAAACATCATTTAGGGCCTCAAAACACCCCAAAAATTTTGGGACCCAAAAAATTGTAAAAAACTGCCAAAATGGAAAATTGTTATTTGAGACAGTGGAATAGGTGAGTGGCCACTGATATCTACCTAGATCGGAAGGAAATAAATTACATAATATAATAATATAATATTTCATAATAGTAAAATATATGTTGTGACGAACTGTTCCAGTGGAATACCCACAATAGTTTACAAATAAAATGATGTCATAATTTTTTTTAATAATAGAAGTAAACATGATCTAGAAACCTTGGGTATGAGATATAGAACTACTTTCATCATGAAAATAAGTACAATGAATGTCAAACACAATTTGATATTATCAGCTCAAAATATATGTCAAGCAATGATGCATTTTGGTCTTGATTTCAGAAATAGATTTACAAAAACATTTGATCCTAGACTCCCAATGCCATGTAATAAAGAGAGATGGTTTTATCTCATAAAAAATTATGAAGAATCTCTTAAAAAATAAAGATCAAATCATAAACTATTTAATGATGTTAATGGTCCAATCAAGAGATTAATTATTTATAAGAAGTTATTCAAATATTTCATGTTACTCAACATTCTAATTAATATTTAAAGTCCCTGCTTGTTATGATATTTATACAAAATTGGACATTGCCGAAAGGAAAATGATAGAATAAAAAATTTCATAAGGAAATGATTAACAACAGATTACAATACTAGAAACAAAGTCCTCTTGTTAATATCTCCTCTTACTATGATTCATGTCTTTGCTCCAACTCATATGACTTCTTCATATTCAACTTCATCACAAACATCAACATTAGTTCCCACGTCATCATCCTATCCTGTATCAACATCTACATCAACACCAACATCCACGTCAATAATGACAACCAAGATGGGAAAGATGAATAACATGTAGAATATCTTGAGTAATTGTTTAATGGTTGTTCCAATAAATAAGGGTGTCCATCCTTACCATGATGTCTAAAATTAGAAATCATTATGCCTTCAACATAAGATGCTTAAATATTAAAGATAAAAGCAAAAAGTTAGCAAATATAAGGGTATCATTACTACATTGAAAAAAGAACTTGCTTCAGCAATCTTTTTTATCCTCTTGGATTTAGAGTTTTTATGTTGCTTTCATGTTTTTTTTTACAGAGAATTCATCCCTTGCTTGATCAACAATTGCGATTTTCTTTTTTATAAGATATTTCAAGACTTGATTTTTAGAAGATTTATGAGACTTACTCTCATAAAACATTTTGTAATTATCAGTGTTTTAATACAACAATACAATTTTTGTGAACTTATTCACTTGTTGATTTTTACAAATTCGCACTATTGGTATTATATATTCATACTCTTAATTTCTCTCTTCATTTTTCATACTTACCGTTTTTATTCATGGTCTTGAGGATGTTATGAATATAATATAGAATATTTCTTTAAATGCATTTTTATTTATTTTTATTTCAAAGAATAAGTTCCATCTTGTATTTTTGAACACAATTGATCACGGATATTTGTTATCTTCAAAATCTTGTGCTTTTATGCTTTATGTTATTTTAATATTTGTATTTATCTTAAAGCTGATTAAACATGAATATGGTTTCCTTTATGAATATGACTGCATGTTTTTTTAGTGATAATTAAAGTTTACTTTGTCCATCTTAATTAAATGGTTTGTTTCAAGTCTTGCATTTGAAACATATATACTCTTTCACTCAAAATTTTCTTCAATTTATTTGAAGAAAAAAACTTAAAATCGAAATCTGCACTCTTAGGGTTATCCCCTTTAGCTCTTGATATATTTCAATAAGACTAAAGAGGAGAGGATATTGCACTCCATAGGGTACCTTGGCCATGTTCCTTTTTCAAAAACAACCAAAGGAACAATACTGCTTAAATTTCCCTAGATCTTTTAGCCACATTCAACATCACTTTCATCCACCAAGGAGAGGATCCAAACATAAACACGGACTTGGGAAACAAAAAGAATGCTCCTAAGGAGGAGGCCAATGAGACCATAATATTCAGAAAGCTTCCTCACATGTGTTGTATTGTTAAATGTTTTTCATTGGTTAATGGAATATTTTTTCATTCTTTCATAGATTCATTTTTCTAGTTTATTTACTTTGCTGCATTTTGTTTCTTTCCACATGAATAACATAGACATGAATATGAACATTTCCATTTAAATATAGGGTTTCTAGTTTTATTTCTTTATAATTGTTTGTGATCTATATACAACCGTTGGATTTGTAGATTTGTTAACCCTTGTCCCATATTTACACCAATAATGTATGTGCTTGATCCTAACCACATGATTTCTTGAACTGTGATCCGGGTGGAGCATGAAGGAGACTTCTAGGTCTAGCTGGTGTGCATATTGGATAGGAAAATCAAGATGCTCAAGAAATGAGCCAAGAATGGGAATCTTTATGCCATCCTTGTTTAAGATGAAGGTGGTTTTCAATGGAGTTTTAAGCAATTTTGGGGAGCATATTATCTTCCATGTTGTTTAACTTGTTCTTATACATTAGTTATTTGATCATAGTTATTCTCTCAATTGGGGAAATACTCACTTCTATGATGAGTATAGGATAGTGTATTTCCTTTAATTTTGAGTTTATAAGTTATAAATTCTTTTGGATCTTCTCTATCTTTCTCCACGATTCTCTAAAGATACTGTATCCCCAAACTTCACATCCATATAAAATAATAGGAGTCCCAAGAGTCTCAAAGAATAGTTTTATCTTATCCCATATCCAAAGGTCCACTGATTTACAATTGTTTTCAAGCCCATAATAAGCTTTTCACTCTCCATTTATCCTTTTCTCAATGCTATAGCTCCAGTTGATCTTGTGATGAATATTGATTCCAAGATATTTATATGAAGTAACTTGTAATATTCCCAAGTAGATCTACTGGTAACTTAGGGCTTTATTTCCTTTTTGTGTTATTTTAACAAACAATTTGTTTTTTATTCCTTCTTAGTTGCGCTAGGATGGTTTGGTAGAGTTTTGCAGCAAGTAAATGAGAGAAATATAGCATATAATAGATACACAACAAGATCCAATAGAAATAACACAAGAAACAACCAAAAATACATCATATTTATATGCTATTTAAATATATAGCTGACCTCAATACAAGAGATGACAAATCTGGAATAGAGATGGAAGAATAATGTGAAGTGGTTGAGAATAGCTCCAAGTTACAACAAAAAAGAGAGATATAGGCTTTCCCAAGCCTCCAATAGTTTCATGCATAAGATTTGATGAACCAAGAATATTTCCTTATTCCAAACTGAAGAATGACAAAGTAGAGTTGCACCCTCCTTGGTCAGTGCACACCTAGTGATCTAGATGTGATGTTTCTGGCCTCTAACATTAACATGAAATTATTCAATCCTATATATATGAAGAATATAATATCATAGCAGGAGATCCCTTGGTTGTATTTTCATATATAAACCCTCCAACTCAATATCTCCAAAAATAGATGCACCCCCTTAAGAAAACTCGCCCAACTTGGAGAATAAATAAATAAGGCATGGAAACCCACCACAAACTCATGAGAAAAGGATCCATAGGGATGGAAAACTCATTTGTAGTGGAATATACTCTAGATTCCAACTCTCCTAGCCAAATTTAACTCTTTTCCCTTAAGCAGTTTGCCCCAGAATTGCAGGAAAACCTCATAGTTGTGCCCTTGCTTCACAAACCTCAATTGAGATTGTTCTAGACTGAGTAGAATGGTGAGGGTGGAAATTTTCACCACCTTGGCCAAGATTGGATCAAGAACAGAGGAATGTTTCACCTCATTTTTTATATATAGGGTTTGTTTACTCAAAACGCTCAAAACGTCTAAGATGTAGAGCTCAAGATACAAAATCAGAAATGACAAGAATGAGGAGTGAGGTGTCGTCCTCTCCTTTTCTACTCTAGCTTCTAATTTTCACTTAAATTATTTGATTGGATTCTAAGGTATTTACTTTATTTTCTCAACTTATCCAATTAGCTTTTATTTTCCTTTTTATCCCAGTCACTTTAATAATATAACTTTAACATCTTAGTGACCATTTAGCCTTTTAGTCCCATTTTTCATTGAAACTATAACATAGGGGGGGGGGGGGAATATACTACTAAGTATCCAAAGGCTCTTGTCACTTGGAAGGGGACATTACAGTCTCCCTCGCTAGAAATTGCTTTCCCACAAGCAATTTTGAATATGAATGTTGTAGAACATGTTCACCTTCCCAAGTGGCATCCTCTATCAACAATTTTTTCCATTTAATCAGATATTCCTTGATATTCACGTTCCTTAGTTTTTTCTCCCTCACATCCAAGATCTCTTCTGGTATCAAAATCAATTTTCCTATTAAGAACCAAATATCAATATAGCATAGAAAAACCTTTAAAAAAGTACTCAACACCTTGAAAAAGAGATAATTTCAAATAATAAGCCTCTTCGAGGGGCCAACCTCATTTTACCCCACTTAAATGTTCAAGTACAAGATGATTCAAAATGAAAATGTCTCCTTGGTATATATAGGAGACTAGGAGGTATAATTACAACTAATGGCCTAAATCCGACATAAATAAAATAACATTA
>SNQJ01S0020026.1:112031-127514 GCA_010110895.2 Picea sitchensis
ATACCATACAAATTGATTAGGTTCTAAATATAAAGAAGCAATTTGTACCTTTTGTGTATGTGGCACATTATGGAGATCAAATAATTGCTCCATCTGAAGTATCCATGTGATTGGGGTCTTGCCATCAAAATTCCTCATATCAATCTTAGGAACGTGGTTGGTATTCAAACCAAAGTTGGAGTTTCTCCATTCTTGATTCACCTTCCTTGTGTCCTCATCATGAATTTCATGGGATGCTTTTTCACTTTCAGGTGTCTTCTCTGTTACGAAATTTTCCAATACTTCCATGATCTCCCCTTTTAAACCCTCCATCATCGCTTGTAGTTCAACTTTTGTTACTATCTTCTTTTGTAAATCATTTATGTTCCTACGCATTTCTTCACCTTCATCAAGAGTCCAAGTAGGATTTTCTGGAGGCTTATTTTGTGTAGAAGTTCCTTTTTTGGGTGGCATGTTGGCCAAGTATCACTTTTGAACCTTGATTTTGAGGTGGTTCTGCTAGACAATATTTATTTTGTTGTATCTCCCAAGTTTCGGCCCTTATGGGTATAAAAATTTCTTTTATGTAGTTCTCTGATATTTCTTGTCTACAATTCCATGGGTCTAATCAAAATTGGATGTGCCAAGTGGAATTTATGGTAACTTCCCCACAAATTGTTGATATTTGGCCTTTCCATGATAGCTCACTTGTATAGTGTGCCCCGCACAAAATAATTGATATCAAATTCTAAAAATCGCACCATAAATACTACAGATTGTCTAAGATCCAATGAAACCAGTCCCACTCAATTTGGATACTCTAGGAATAAGTTATGATTGTTTTACCTGGAACACCTTCTTGAGACTAGTCAATAGGACTACTCAGATACCCTGTCTTACATAGGGTGTATCTACAAATTTAAGATAACCCAGAAGCTAAAATTTTTACCAAAGATACCTTACTAATTTCTGTGAATATCCTCTAGATTTCAAGGTCTGAACCATTACAAAAAAAAATTATAGCGAAAATTATGCAATGACTCAATTCAGGATGATTCCAGAACCCTATCTTGTACAGGTTGTATCTCCGAAAGTATAAGGTCTCAGGAGATGAATTTTGAACCCAATGTACCTTGATCCATCTACTAAATATTCTCCAATCCCTTCCTTATGAAAATTTGTAGAAAAATAGTTATAGCGAAAGTGCCAAGGTGTCTCAGATGTAGCAGTGAAACCCCAAGACCTTGAGCTCTGATACCATATGTTAAGAACCAAATATCAATATAGCATAGAAAAACCTCAGAAAAAGTACTCAATTCCTTGAAAAAGAGATAATTTCATATAATAAGTCTCTTCGAGGGTGCAACCTCCTTTAACCCCACTTAAATGTTCAAGTACAAGATGATTCAAAATGAAAATGTCTCCTTGGTATATATAAGAGACTAGGAGGTATAATTACAACTAATGGCCTAAAGATGACATAAATAAAATAACATTACTAATATAATATGCCCCAATTAAGGGGTAATGATCCAATATTAGGGCTTAACATTTCCTTCCTCATTAGAGAAAATATCTTGTCCTAATTCCCTTTTAAGGCATGATACATGGAAGACATTGTGAACTTTTCTTCCATGTGGCAACTCTAGCTCATATGCAATTTCCCCAAACATCCTCTTTACTCTATATGGCCCATAAAAGAGGGGTTTGATATTATTAGTGCTATTGTTTTTTATCGATTCCTTCCTATATGGTTGGAGCCTAATATAGACTAAGTCCCCCACCTCGAAACTATGCTCCACTCTGTGTTTATCTGTATATAACTTCTATTGATTTTGGGCACTTTGCAAATGATCTTTGATCTCTCTAAGTATGTCTTGGATTTCTTGTATCCACTCCTTGGCCATAAGATATCTACTATCTCCAAACACCATCTCTACAAAAGTGAGAGGATCATAACTATACAAGGCTCTGAAAGGAGACATACCAATGGACATGTGGTAAGTGGTGTTGCAGCAATACTCACCCAAGTGTAACCACTTGACCCATGCTCTATGTTCCCCTATCACATAGTTATGGATATATCCTTCCACCCACTTGTTGACTATTTCAGTTTGTCCATATGTTTGTGGATGATAGCTAGTGTTGGGGGTTAACTGTGTACCAACTAGTCGAAATAGCTCATACCAAAATGTGGTCATGAATCTATTGTCCCTGTCACAATAGTTTTGGGTAGCCCTTGCAACCCAAAGATTTCCCTAAAGAATAAATCTGCCACTTGATATGTGCTATATGCTATGGATATGGAAAAAAATGAGCAAACTTGGTCAAGCAATCTACCACCACAAAAAGGAAATCATTACCCTATTCTTTGGGAAATCTTGTAATGAAATCCATGGATACACTTTCCCATTTTTTCTATGGAATGGGAAGAGGCTACAATAAACTTGGCGGGTGGGTGTGTTTATCCTTGTTTTGTTGACATGTGACACACTCCTTGGTGTGGCGTATGACATCCTCCTTGAGACCTTTCCAAGTGAATATTTCTCTAATCTTCCTATACGGATAGAGGAATCCTTGATGCCCTGCTAATGGTGAGTTATGGAATGCTTAGAATAACTTATTCTTGAAAAAGGATTGAGGTACCAAATAAATCATCCCCTTATAATATATGATTTGATCCACAATATTGTACCTGTCCATCCATCCAGTCACATGCAAACTTTTTTTTTTAATATTCTACCAATAGATGTGATTTCCAATCAACTAATATTTCTGACATGGAATAGGTTGAGGGTCTTCTAAATAAGGCATATGCTACCACATTGTTTTTTCCCTCTACTAAATCGATGTCAAAGTTGTAGGATTGTATATTACTTACCCACTTATGTTGCCTCTCATTGATATCCTTCTGATCTAGAAATTACTTGAGGTTGTTATGATATGTTCTAACCACAAATTTCACTCCTACCAAGTATTGTATGAATTTGGCTAGAGAATGCATTATATATAGCATCTCTTTATCATAAATATTGTATAGTATCTTAGGCCCTCTTAGTTTTTGGATTTCAAATGAAATAGAATGCTTATTCTGCATGAGTACAAATCCAATTCCTTCCCCTGATGCATCAAACTCTAATATTAATGGCTGTGAGAAATCTAATAAGGATAGAACTAGACAAGATCTCATTACCTTCTTCATTTTTTCAAAAGTCAATTGGGCTTCAGCATTCCACTTGAATGCTCCCTTTTTTGTCAAATCAGTCAATGGTACGCATAATTGGGAGAAAACTTTAACAAAATTCCTATAATAGCTTCAAATCCCAAGGAACACCTTGAGCTCTATAATTGTTTTTGGTGTTGGCCAATCAATTATGGATTGGATTTTTTCTTGGTGAACATGTATCTCTTGTGCCTCTATGATGTTACCCAACTATAGAACTCCAATCATTCCAAACTCACATTTGGACTCTTTGGTAAATAATTCTTGTTGTTCCATGATGCTTAAGACCTCATCCACGTGCTTGAGATGATCTTCCAATGTCTTACTATATATCAACAAATCATCAAAGAAAAGTAGTAGAAATTTCCTTAATTTTTTGTTGAATATATGGTTCATGCATGGTTGAAAGGTGGTTAGCGCATTGGCCAACCCAAAAAGCATGACCAGGAATTCATAATGTCCATGGTGGCATCTAAAATATTTCTTATGTATATCATGTTCCCTCATCTGGATTTGATGGTATCCAGAGTGCAAATCAATCTTGGTGAAGTATACTACGCCATGTAGCTCATCCAATAGCTCATCTATCCTAGGAATGGGATACCTGTTTTTGGTGGTTTTTTTATTCAAATCCCTATAGTTAATACACATGTGCATTGTACCATCTATTTTCTTGACCAATACAACTGAATATGAAAATGGGATAGAACTTGGTATAATATGTCCCATGTCTAATAAATTTTTGATAACTTTTTCTATTTCATCCTTGAACTTCTTGGGATGCCTATATGGTGTGGTGATGACTAGTTTGGCTCCTTTCTCCAACTCTATGATGTGCTCAAATCCCCTATCTAGTGGTTGTCCTGGGGGAATTTGACCAAAACCCTTTTCATGCTTATCAATTATCCCTTGTATGTCATATGAATAAGATTGGTGACTACTAAACATTCTGTTGAAAAAGCCACATTCCCATGCCTGAAAACAACCTCCATGCGCTTTGTTGAGACCACCCCGGGTGTATTCTTTGCCATTCCCTTCAAAGTTGCCCTCTTTCCTTCTTCATAATTAAAGGACATATCCATGGTCTTGTAGTTGGTAGTGATGGGTCCCAAGGTGCTAAGCCACTATACTCCCAGTATTACATTAGTGTATGGAATTTCCATCACATAAAGTTCTTGAGTCAAACTATATATTCCCAAGGTAAGGCTCATATGGGGACTATACCTATCACATGGAATGGTGCGCCCTAATTCTACCTCCACCCAAAACCCCTCAAACTCTACACTGGGTAGATGTCTCATGCTCACTAAAGAAGCATCAATGAAATTATGGGAGGATCCACCATAAATAAGCATTGTGAACCTTTGTCCTTGGAGGACTCGTCTTATTCTGAATGTACTAAACCTTTGCACCCCACTGATGGATGTTATCATGGCCTTGTTAATCCATGGTTTCTTTCACATTGTCACATCTTTACCATCGTCTAGTGTATGTTCTTCATCTATTTGGGATACCTCCATATTTTCAAAATTTCCAACCTCATCTTCCTCCTCCTCACTATTTGAGAGTACCTCAATGTAATGTATTTTCCCCTTTCCCATACATCTATGTCTTAGTTCCCAAGGCTCTTTACAAGTATAACAGAGTTGTTTCCTTCTCAGCTCTATTTTGGTGGCTTCATCTAGTCTCCCTTTTCCTTTATCTGCAAATTTAGATTCCCTTCCTCTTGGAACAAGATGTGGTCATGGATTGAATTTTTTTTTCTAAGTAGCCCCTAAAAAATACCTAGTCCTCCAAATTACATCATTAGTATAGAATCTGATACATTTGGGACCATCACTACTATCCTCTGAAAATCCTTTATGAATTCTTCAACTGATCATGTCTGTCTAAGTTCGGTGAGCTCCCTAAAGTGAATTTTTTGATCATCCTTATCAAATATTTCCATGATCTTATGTGTGAATTCCCTATAGGAAGTTATATGCTCATGCCCTAGGGTGGTTATCCCATGATACCACCACTCATGGGATTTACCCTCCAAATACAGTGTATTAAATTTGATGGCATCCAACTCCATCATGGGATTTAGTTGCAAGTATGCATCCAACTTTTGTACCCAATCCTTGGAACATGATTTGGTTGATCCATAAAAGGGTGGAATCTCTATATTTCCTACTTTACGCTCGAGATTAGTATTTCCCCTATGAAAATCCATGGGAATTCCTCTATATTTTATTTCACAATACTATGATAGTGAGACCTGCCTCTTGAAACCCATGCTTAAGGATGCATACTCTCTTGCGTACTCTTCAAAGTTGTCTTGTACCTCCATACGACCCTACAAATATTGTTGAGGCATATCCAAGAAACTAAGCATATAAGGATTAGGTGTGTCCCTGCTATTTCCTGTCATCCTGTTATTTGTTCCCCTCACAGTGGGTCTGATGACTAGTCTTTGTGTAATTCCCTTCTACTCCATGGGATCCACTAGCCCCATTATTACCCCCATTATTACCCCCATTCTTTTGAGGCTCTCTACCATGAGTCATGTGCATGAGAAGAAATGTGATCTTATCTAGCCCTTCTTTTAGGGTGGTGTTTATATCTTTCAAGGTTGTTTTGAGCTCATTCTATCCCCTTGAAAAATTATCTTGTGTCTCTTTCATTTGTTGGTGTAAGTAAAATTGTGTCCTATCAATGGAGTGTTTCATTTCCTGAAACATGTTTGTCCATACTTCCTTATCATTGTCATTCCTTGTTTCTTGTCTCTCCCCCATGTTGCCTTCGGTCTCTTCTCCCTCTAGTGACTTTGGTAAAGACTATCCTCCTCAGCCTCTTGTTATAGTCATCAATGTAATCACAAGTTGGCAAGGATATTATCTTTGATACCATTGTACTATTCCCAAGTATATCTACTAAGAACTTAGGGGTTTATTGCTTTTTCTTTTTGTGGTATTTTTACAAGCTGTTTGTTGTTTATGCCTTCTTAGTTGCGCTAGGATGGTTTTGTAGAGTTTTTCAGAAAGTAAATGAGAGAAATATATAATATAATATATACACAATGAGATGCAATAGAAATAACACAAAAAATATCCACAAATACCTCATATATATATATATTATTTAAATATATATATGACCTCAGTACAAGAGATGATAGATCTGGAATAGATATGGAAGAAAAATATGAAGTGGCTGAGAAAAGATCCAAGTTATAGAAAAAAATAGAGATCTAGGATTATCTGAGCCTCTAATAGATGCATGAAAAACATCTGATGAACCAGGAGTATTTCCTTACTCCAAACTGAAGAATGACCAAGTAGATTTGCGCCCTCCCTAGCTGGTGCATACCTAGTCATCTAGATCTAATGTTTCTGTCTTCTAAACTACAAAAAAAATGATGAAATCTTGTAGATAGGAATAATACAAGATCATATGAGGAGATATGTGAGTTGTATCTGCAGCTATGAACCCTCCAACTCAAATCTCCAAAAACAGGTGTGCCCTTCTTTAGAAACTTGTCCAACTAGGAGAATAAAAAAATAAGGCATGAAAAAACTCCACAAACCCATGAGAAAAGGAACCCTAGGGGTGGAAAACTCGTTTTTACGAGAATATCCTCCATATCCCAGCTGTCCTAGCCAAATCAAACTCTTTTCCCTTAATAAGTGCACTCCAAACCTGCAGGAAAACCCCAGATATGCACCCTTGCTTCACAAACCACAATTAAGATTGTTTTGGACTAAGTAGAATGGTGAGGATGGAATCTTTCATCACCTTGTCCAAGATTTAATCAAGAGTAGAGGAATATTTTACCTACTTGTTGATATCTAGGGTTTGTTTACTCAAAAACCTCAAAACATCTAAGTTGCAGAGATCAAGATGAAAAGTGAGAAATGACAAGAATGAGGAGTGAGGCACCATTCCAGCTTCTAATTTTGACTTAAATTATTTGATTGTATTCCAAGTTATTTTACTTTATTTTCTCAAATTAGACAATTGACTTTTATTTTCCTTTTTATCCCAATCACTTTAATAATATAAATTTAACACCTTAGTGACAATTTAGCCTCCTAGTCCACTTTTTCAATGAGACTATAGCCTAGGGGGAGCAACTAGACTACTAAGTCTCCCAAGGTTCTTGTCACTTGGAAGGTGACATTACAGAACTTTCTCGAAGTTGTTGTTGTTGTCATATAAAAAAGTATTTTTTGTGATCTTTTTGGATTTAATTATCATAACTTTCATTTTGTCAGCGTTAATAGTCATACCCATACCGAAGCATTTTTTTTTTAAGATTCTTTGTTGCTTGTTGATATTGTAGGATCTCCTTTCCATAAGAATAATATCATCCATGTAAAGAAGAAGAATGATGAATATACTAACAAACTTTTGCAATAATATTTTACATGAATTATAAAAGATAAATAAAAGAATGTTTACATAGATTTTATTTCAACAAATCAATCATTTCATAACAGGAAAAAAATAGAAAAAAGATCAAAATATGCACAAAATTTCTAAACAAAACTTTATGAATACCTTGAGAAAGAACTGATAAGTCCCAATCATCATGGAAAATTAGTACATAGATTAATATGTCTCCACTAGCACTTCCAATGAAAGTTATAAAGGTCATGATAACACTAAAATATATGCCATTAATGCCCAATGTTCATCATATATTTGGTTTATTGGAAGCTTTTTTAGAGAGTGTGGAGGTTTTTATTCTTAGGATTAGTTCACCTTATATTAATGCCCATTGTTGGTCATATATGTAGTTAGAAAGTAAGGTTGTTTATAAATTGTTGGGTTGTTTATTTGGTTTGTATTCTTAAGATATTATTTGATTGTCACATTGTTAAAGAAGGTTTCAATTCCTAAATGGATTTGTGAAATAAATATTAATGAGTTTTAATCATGCTTATTAAATTTGGTTGAATTGGTTAGATAAATTTTAAAATTCATCAATTCGGTCGAATTAATTGAATTATTGGTTAGATAAATTTGAAAAGTCGACAATTCGGTCAATTTGATTGAATTATTGGTTAGATAAATTTGAAAATTCGTTAATTCAATCGATCTGATTGAATTATAAGATTAAATTTGATTAGCTTGGTGTTTAATTAGTTTGGTGTTCAATATGTATTAGTTCACTTAGATTTAATTTACTCTATGTTCAATTTGCGTTCAATTCAATTCAATTTATTTGGAATTTATGAATATTTCAAAATAAGCTCTACAATATAGAGTCATTAACACTTGCAATATGCAAGGAAAACCATTCATATTATCAAATTGTTGGGGATTGGGTGTAACCTGATACAACACAAATAAATATAACTGTAAATAATAGAAGAGGAATAAGTTTCAAATATAACTGGTGGTGTCTAAAGACACCATTACAACACTTAAGGACATAGAATTGTGGTCATAACATCACAATGCATGTTGAACATCTCTACACATGTTCACTTCATGATATTGTACACTTGTACCTGATAATGACCCATAGGGTCTGCTATTTATAGCTTCAAGATCTAAATCTCTTCCTTGGAATCAAGAAGATCTTGTCCACATATAATCGTCGATGGTTAGAGTTGAATCTGTTGAATCTAGATTGTTTATTTGGATTGAAAATGATGCTTGAACTAACCATCCATGTGTTCAAATCGTAGTCAATTTCTTAACTTTTTGATCCACCAACCGAATATCTTCGACTGCTATTTGACTTTACGACCAACTGAATTGTCGACTACTCAACTGATTGATGCAGTATCTAGTTGATCACCTGATTGATTGTTTCTTGATGTTGGTCAAATTCCTAACTGAATGATTCTATGAGAAGTATGATGAACCATATGAACCCGNCCAAACACATATCTAGAGATTCAGTAGGTGAAATTAAATCAGTAGTACACAACCCCATAATTGCAGCTTCCTGAAGCCCAAGCATCGTATGAAGATTGATAAAATTAGCTTCATATAATGACTTAGTAAAGATATAAACTATATGATAATTTGTTCTGCAATAGACAAGAGAGACAACATTTTGATGAACCAACTACCTCCAATAGTAAGCATGGAGCTCAACATGTTTCATCTTATTATGGGCAATAGAGTTTTCAGCAACTTTATGGCACTCTGATCATCGTAGTAAAGTGTAGTTGAGGTTTGGACAGGAGATACAAGTTCACCAAGAAGTTGGTGAATCCATACTACCTCTATACCTGCATGAAATACACCACATAATTCTACTTCTGTAGTCGACAAAGAGACTACCTTTTGGTTCTTGCATGACCAAACCAAAAGTCCAGTGCTAAAGCGAAAAACATAGACATAAGTTGACCTATTATCATCATTGTCTCCTTCCCAGTCGGATTTGGTGAATCCAACCAACGAATTTTAACTTTGACAATACTTGATACCAAGATGGGTGGTACCCTTGAGATAGCGAACAATTCTTTTGACTACTTTCTAGTGGCTTTCTCTATAATTCTACATAAAATTAGAAACCACACTAACAAAAAAATAAATGTCGAGTCAACTATGAGTAAGATAAATGAGACCGTTGACTATTTATTGATAGAGGATAGCATCGACTTTAGAAGTTTGACATGTTTTTCTCAACTTAACTCTATATTGAAAATTATTAGTACATGGATTAAAATCAGCCATACTAAAACAGGTCAAAATATCCATTACATTTTTAGATTGAGAAATGAAAAAACAATCAAATAGTGGTAATACTTGAAGACCCAAAAACCAATGAAAAATACCAAGATCCATCATGTCAAAGGAGTCAACAAGTTCTTTTTTCAATCTAAGAATGAGATCATTGTTATTTCCAATTATGACAAGGTCATTGACATATACAACAATAGTCAAAGTGTGTTCATGAGTATGAATTACATATAGGATGTTGATTAGATTCACAACGTTTGAAACCAAGTCAAAGAAAGGAATTTTTGATCTTAGCATACCAAGCTCAGGAGCTTGCTTCAAGCCATCAAGATAATTTTGAAGTTGACAAACCAAGTTAGAATCTATCACAAAACTAGGAGGATGTTCCATGAAAAAGTCTTCAGATAGGTTGGCATGAAGAAAATCATTGTTCACATCCATATAATGTGTTTTCCATCCAAATTGAGCAACAAGGGAAAGAATTAGTCTAACAAAGTTAATCTTTTCAAAAGAGGCAAAGGTCTTAGTGTAGTTGATTCCTTCTTGTTGAGAAAATCCTTTCACAAACAAGCGAGATTTATAATGTTCAACAACACCTTCAGAGGTAAATTTGGTCTTGTATACCCATTAGCACTTCACAATGTTCTTTCCTTGAGGCCGAGGAACTAAATCCAAAGTGTGATTCTTCAACAAAGAATCCATTTCTATTTTCATATCCTACTCTCATTCAGGTTGTCCTTGGGCATCATATTAGGTAACATGATAAGAGGTTTCAATCATAGGATTCATCAATGCAATGTCGACATGCTACTTCTGATTGTGAGTTTTTCACCCTAAATAAATATCACCAACATCAGGGCCAATAAATTCAATGGTATTGGAAGCCCATTTGGGTAGACAAGAAAGAGGGGAGTTTTTGTTCACTACGGAAGGTTGATCAAAATTTTAAATAGTTTCAGTTGAAGGATATGGTGGACTAATAGAAATAGAAATCGACTGACCATTCAACTCGAAGGTTGGAGGTCCAGTTGAAACAGGAACAAAGTTTGAATGTCCAATCAAAGGAATGAAAAAAATAGCATAAGAACATGAGTAAGAATTAACATCAAAGTGATCATCCAATAACAATCCAGAGAAGACATTAAACAACTTGATTCCATAAGAATTATCATTGAACCATACATTACTTTTGAAAATGATTTGATATTTGACAGGGTCAAACAATTGATAGGATTTAGACTCTTCAAAGTAGCCCATCATGATGCAAGAATGAATATTTGCATCCAATTTCTTTCTGCAATCATAAAACATATGATCCCAAGAAACACATCCAAACACACAGAGGTCATTGATTCAGGGCTTCCTTCCACACCATCGTTTGACTAGAGTCACCGAAGAAACAACTTGAGTCGAGATGCGATTGAGTAGATAGTTTGCAAAATAGAAAAATTTAGCTCAGAAGTTAGGAGGAAAATATTTAGCCTGCAAAACACATCTAGCCATTTTTAATAATTTCCAATTCTTGCATTATGTAATTCCATTTTTCTGAGGTGCATGAGGGACCGACCATTGCTAATCAATACTAGATCAAACTAGGTATTCATCAAAAGGTTGATTCACATACTCACCACCATTGTTTGATATCAGGCACTTAATGGGTCAGTTGCATTGCTTTTTATTAGAGGCCTTGAACTCTTTGAACTTTCCAAAGACAAGATTATTTTTCTTCAAAAAAAAACCCAAGTGAAATGAAAGAGATCATCAACAAAATTCATGATATACCTTGCACCTACAAAGGAAGGTAGATTGATGCAACATAGATCACTGTGAACCAAATCCAGAAGTTTTTGTTCTCGCCACTCTTTGCTAGATTCGAAGGGTGCTTGATGATGCTCACCAAGAACACATCCTTTATAGACTCCATTAAGGGGAAAACACTAGATAAACCAGCAACCATATTTTGAGTTTCCATCGAATGTATAATTTGAAAATTTAGGTATCTGAGTTGTTCATTCCGAGTTTGACTTCATTCGTCGGTGTGAGCAACAAGAGAAGTCAATTTAGAGTCAGGTCGAGCTGTGTTACAAAAAATATAGAAATTTTCATTTGGGTCAAGAAACCCTTTGGAAATAATAAACCCACCTTTATTCAAATATCAAACAAAGAGCCAATCTGGCCAAAACTCCAAAATATTACCTATCTCGGTTAATTGAGAAACTGAGAACAAATTGGAACTGAGGTTTGACATAAACGTCGACAATTATACCATGTTGAAAAGGAACATCACCATGACCAACAATGTCAAGAGTGAAGTCATCAACAACATAGATCTTCCTCTCCATAACTTCATCTAAGCACATGAAAAAGGAAGTATCTGTATCCATATGATGAGTGCACCAAAAGTTGACTACCCATTCATTTTGCACAGAATGAGACAATAAGGATTGATAAGTTATGACTTCGTGATACAGATTTAGGAGCGGAACGAACTGATTAGAAGACTGAATACAATAAACATAAATATAGGAAGAATAACACAAATATACATTGAACAATATCTTCTATTAAATAATGAAATAGGCCGAAACTGTAAAACTGCAGAAGTGAAATTTGCTTGAATGGTGGTAGTTATCTCTGAGAAGAGATGTGGATGCTACGTGCATCCGTCTGAGCAGAATTGATTAAAATGAGGCTCTGGAGTCCCTTTTCATATTACTCATGAATTCCAAAACCCTAGACATCCAAAATCCTAACCCTAGAAGGTGAAACACCAAAAGTCATGTGGGCCCTATGGGTAAGTTGGTGTAATTTGGTACCTCAAATTCCTAGGGTCGTAAATTTTTCATACGACCACCATTTTAGGCGCATGATAGTCCGTTGGAAAGGTATTTAAGCTATATACACATTTATTTGTCATAATTTGACTCTGTCTATAATCTGCATGTGGAGAGTGAAAAAAACAACATTTAGGGTCCCAAAACATCCACAGAAGTACAACAAGATGTGCTTGTTTGCACCCTTTTCGTCACCTTGGTGAGCAAATAAGAGGTGCTTACATGCCCAGTTGGGTCTTGCTGAGCATGACAATTGTAGAGGAAAGAGTTAGAGAAAGAAAAACAAAATTTAAATTAAGAATTAAACTAATACAAACTAAAATTACAAGCATGGAAATAATGAGATAACAAGGACAAAAAAACCAATGTCACCAATGTTTTTAGGCTGATCTATTGATGAAATCAAAGCACCAAGAAGAAAGGGGACTATGAGTCCCTTCTTCCTCCAAGGGAAGGCTATTGGACCCTCACAAGCTTGCTCTCCTTACAACAAGAAAAATGGAAAATGGTGGTGAAAGAACTCCTTGCAAATCCATTCAATGGAGAGGTGGATTGCTCAATGAATGTGATCATGTCAAGGATTGAGTCCTTAAAAAAATATAGGTAGCATAACATTACATGAAATTCCTTGAGAAAATGAGGTGCATTCATGGCTTTTTATAGCATTGCATTGGGTTATTGTGTAACTCCTTTGCAGTGTGAAAAGAGGCCATTTAGGTCATTATTAGGTCTTTGACCAGCCTACCATGTGGATTCTGTTCAGATTTGAGGGTCAAATCGGCTTGGGAGCTGATCCATAAGTGGTTGGGAGGCCGACCACTTCAATAAATGTGTCGTTTAGCAGGTGCATGGCTTTTTGTGCTAACAGCCACGCATCGTGCACGTATGTGCTCATGGTACGTTTATGTTCCGCACATGTGCACGCGCGCCCAACTTCTGTAAAGCACTCTTCAATTTTTCACTACTTTGTATAGTTTTTGACCTTTTTGAATGCTGTAAGATTATTTCAGGGCCATGAATGACTTCATTACTGTTTTGACGATGCTGAGTTCTTGTCGCCACGTGTGGATGAAATTTCAGTGATAACAGATGCCCCCCGATGGATGAGGTTAGGAGCATACGTATAGCCAAAATCCATCAATGTTTCTTCTACTGAGAATGTGGTTGCAAGAGATAGAAATAGTGGGATCGGTGAGAGCAATCCTTTGGAGGAGAAAGGAACCGGTAGAACCCGACCTTCCATAAGGGGCGTAAAATATACAACTGTGTACAAACGAGGCGGGCATGCCCCATGCTCGTGTTATGTAACTCTGAAAAAAGATGACTGAAATGTTGGTGTAGACAACTGCAGTGCCCTCGGGGGTGGTGATGATAAAGGAAGAAGACAATTATGCAAAGGAACATACTCTGAATAATAGGCAATGATGGTGGTAACAAGTATCGGCGATGATGCAAGCATTGATGGCCCTACCAAATTCAGAGGTCTTCGGCAACTGATAAAAATAACTACAATAGTCGCAAAGTAAGACCCACCATAACATGAGAAAGTGTTGGCGTCGAATGTTATGGGGGTCAACGACAGCAGGGAGTAATGGTGTTTCACCTTGTGTCATATGAGATCTCTCATTGAATGGAGAATGAGAATCAAGATACTGTCTCCCTTCCAGAAAATTGTGCTGATGTCGACAAAAGGGGGACGCAACTCCCAGAAGCGAAGAGCTTCGTGGAATATACTGAGGTGAGGAAGTGGTAGAGGTACATGGACGAAGTCAAGAAGTGGGAAGACTCAAGACCTCCCTTGGTTGGAGGATGTATGAGATAAAGGGTGGCCACAACCGTGTAACAAGGTCGAGTGTCAGGGGGACGACAAGACCGGTGATAAGTTGTGCCAGAAGAGGGACAAGGTAAACAAATTTAGAGAGTCGAGGTAAGTGACCTGTGGGGTGTTCTGAAGATATGGACGATGCCGGCAAGGGTAGATGATAAGGAATGCTCCAACCAAGGGTGACATGGGTTGTGCGTGGCCAAAAGGAAGAAAGTCGCCAACGGGGACGAAAAAAGAAAATGTAATGACTGGAAAATAAAGGCATTTGTACAATAAATAACGAATAATTTGGGGAGAAATGTACAAATATAGAAATGGGTGCCCCAGTGTGAAATGAGTGCCCCAGGGAGGGCATATTTTTCTTGGGAAACTGATGAAGAGTGGGGGCCCCATTGGTGAGTTTCTGTATGAGGTAGGTGAAATGAGGATAGGTTCGCAGATGGGCAAACTGATTATGGATGAAATGGAGGGTTCATGATACTGCGAAAGTGCAGGTGAAAAATAGAACCGTAAAGAGATAATCTGGGAGTCCGTGTGAGGAAGATAGCAAAATGAGGAGAAGAAGTATGTGGTTAATTCACGACATGATGAAAGACTATCAAGACTCCCATCCCTAAAGGGTAATGATGAAAAGTATGAGTGTCAAAAATGCCAAAAATGTGCTATGAATGGGACAACTCATGTGGGTGAGAATGCTACCGGGTGACAGTACCGAAGGTGAAAATGGGGGCGTGGGTACTGCAGAGACGGGAAGGGGGATCCTAGAGGCCAATATCAGAAGGTGTGACTGGAAAATGTAAATGCGATACAGTGGGAAAGACTACATGGCAGTGCTGAGTATATATCTGAAGGGGTGGTGTTGATGAATGATGATCAAGTACCTGCACACATGACAACCAAATACCCAAAGTGAACAATATCTGAAGAGAATCTAAGAT
>SNQJ01S0020026.1:137958-160400 GCA_010110895.2 Picea sitchensis
TGGGGAGTTTTTTGGATGCCTATCCCCGAAATCCTACCTAGACTAAAAAATTTCTTTTGGCACCTCCTGTGGAGGAAAAATTTTAGTGAGTTTTTTAGAAAGATTTTAGATGCATTTGTTTTGGGAGGTTGGGGGTGCAAACCAACCTTGTTGATTAAAAATGGGAGTGGATAGTCTCGTCAGGAAAAGATGGGGTGTTTTCAGAATCCCTTTGGAGGAAACTTACTTTGACCTCCATGTTTCGAGAAGAAGCTATGTGAGTGAAAAGTGACTTTTGTGTGTGNACCTTGCTGCATGTGAACTTTTCTTGGTCCTTACAAGAGTTTGATTACCTAATTAACTAAGTGCCTTTGGTACAACCTTGCGTAATTCAAAAGCCCTAGGAAGCTAGCATGTGGACATGTGGGTCCGTTACTATCCTTTAACTCCCTATTGTGATGTAATCTATAAAAATGCTTGAAACTATCCTAGATTGAACATGTGGGCATGTATGGGCCCGTTACAAACCTTAAAACTTCCCTAGTTTTTTTATCTAAGAAAGAAAGAATTCAAACACTATCCTATCTTTGTAGCATATGGGCATGTATAGACCCGTTACAATATTAAGATGTGTTAAAAAATGAAACTAAGAGGGGTCCCAAGAAGGGCCTTTGTCCTCTACCTAAAGGTTTTAATGTTCTTTAAAGGGAGATGAAATTGTTTCACAATCCTTTTCTGATTCTCAAGGTAGCTTGAAGGCGCGAGAGAAGAGCATACTAGGCGATTGTAATTCAACTTCCAGTCCTAATGTGCATTTAAATGTGATTAAAAATGACTGCCACCTTATATTTTTAGAAGTCAAAACAAGCCATCCATGTGGCAAAAAGCAAAGAAGGGAAATTGATTTTATCCTCCTAAGTGCCTATGTGTGTTTGACTAACCCCTTTATATGATGAGGGGACTAAGTGTGGTGCTGCTTTACAACATGCTGAACATCATTTTTAAGAAGGCAAATGGCCTTCCCCACATCTCAACAACTCACAATATGAAATTTTGAACAAATGCGCGGGTCTCTGTGGAGACAGAGGCGCACAGAGCGCGTGTGCGTGAGCAGAGACAAGTCAAAAAGCGCGCATGCACAGAACATAAACGTGATTCAAGCGCATGGGCGCACGATGCGCGTCTGTGGGCTGAAAAACCCGCGCATATGTGGTACACGACTGAGAAAGAAAATATGGATGGATTTCTCTCAACTCTGCTCTGAATTGGATGGTTGGCAAGCCGGCTTAGGCCGGTTAGTGTACCTGCAAGTTAAGAAAACTAAAAGAAGAGAAAAATAAACCGAAATGAGGTAGGAATTTGATACCTTTCCCCAGTGGATTCGCCAATCTGTTTGCACCCTTTTCGTCACCTTGGTGAGAAAATAAGAGGTGCTTATATGCCCAGTTGGGTCTTACTGAGCATGACAGCTGTAGAGGAAAGGGTTAGAGAAAGAAAAACAAAATCTAAATTAAGAATTAAACTAATACAAACTAAAATTATAAGCATGGAAATATAGAGATAACAAGGACAAAAAGACCAATGTCACCAATGTTTTTAGGCTGATCTATTGATGAAATCAAAGCACCAAGAAGAAAGGGGACTATGAGTCCCTTCTTCCTCCAAGGGAAGGCTCTTCGACCCTCACAAGCTTGCTCTCCTTACAACAAGAAAAATGGAAAATGGTGGTGAAAGAACTCCTTGCAAATCCACTCAATGGAGAGGTGGATTGCTTAATGAAATGGTGCCAATGTGGTCTTGTCAAGGATTGAGTCCTTAAAACAATATAGGCAGCATAACATTACATGAAATTCCTTGAGAAAATGAGGTGCATTCATGGATTTTTATAGCATTTCATTGGGTTATTGTGTAACTCCTTTGTAGTGTGAAAAGAGGCCATTTAGGGCATTATTAGGTCTTTGACCATCCTACCATGCAGATTCAGCTCAGATTTGAGGGTCAAATTGGCTTGGGAGCTGATCCATAAGTGGTTGGGAGGCTGACCACTTCAATAAATGCACCGTTTAGCAGGTGCACGTCTTTTTGCGCTAACAG
This sequence comes from Picea sitchensis, assembly GCA_010110895.2. Taxonomy (NCBI): domain Eukaryota; kingdom Viridiplantae; phylum Streptophyta; class Pinopsida; order Pinales; family Pinaceae; genus Picea; species Picea sitchensis. The sequence continues at coordinate 140,032 of SNQJ01S0020026.1, forward strand.
TCACGCATCGTGCACGTATGCGCTCATGGTATGTTTTGTTCCACGCATGTGCACGCGCGCCCAACTTCTGTAAAGTGCTCTTCAATTTTTCACTACTTTGTATGGTTTTTGACCTTTTTGAATGCTATAAGATTATTTCAGGGCCATGAATGACTTCATTGTTGTTTTGACGATGCTGAGTTCTTGTCGCCACGTGCGGATGAAATTTCAGTGATAACAGTGTTGACATGAAAACATAGAAAATAAGCCAGTTGGATTAGGCGAGAGGCCAACCGTATCCACCTGGAGAATGTGTGAGGCTTCAGACAACCCCAAAAGTGTAGAAATCATAATTATAAAGCAATACAGAAATACGTGCTGAATAAAAAATGGACATGAGGAGCCAGTTGGAATAGGCAGGTGGCCACCAATATCCACCTGGGTAAATTCTCCCCCCTTAGGAACCAATGGTCTACATTGCGTTGAGTTCCCCCATAAGGTGAGGAAACTTTTGCTGGATTTGGCTCCAGTTTAGCCACTTGCCTTGGTGTAGGAGCTTCCCTGCCTTGATAACCTGATAAAGATGGATCCACTGCTAGCGAGTGCCCTTGACTTGTGTGTCAACTATGTGATTGGTGGATGCTTGTTCCATGCAGTCAGGGTTGATATTTGTTGGTGTCAGTTGTTCGATGATCTCATAGGTGTCCAATAACAGTGGAAAATATGGCCGAAGGAGATCCACATTGAATACTGGATACAGACCAAGGAAGGGTGGAGTGTTGAGATCAAAAGAATTTCTACCCATAGTCTTGGTGATAGTGTAAGGCCCATAACGAAGTGGGTGAAGCTTCCTATAGGGCCCAGTGAGATGCTCCTTCTGTAAATGTAACCATACTTTGTCGCCAACCTAAAACTGGTGTGGTACTCTGTGTTGATCATGGTGCTACTTGTAATTAGCATTGGATTTTTGCAAAATCTCCTGGACCTATTGGCATATCTGTTGAATCCGCTCAATGAATCTGGTGGATTTGTCGATCACAAAATTATTAGGGGAAGAGTCTGTATGTGCGGTGGAAAGAGGAAGTGAAACATCAATGGGTCCCAAGGGTTGGAATCCTAGACCCACCTAAAATGGGTTAAGGCTGGTGGAACTATGGAGAGACCTGTTCTAACTGTGTTAGAAATATGGGAGACTATCGTCCCATGTATGGGGATGATTAGAATTGTACATGCGTAGGATGTGCACAATCATCCAATTGACAACCTCAGTTTGGCCATCAGTTTGGGGGTGGAAAGCAGTGGATTTTGTGAGCTTGGTGTCCAATAGAGACCAGAGACTTGACCAAAAGGTGATGAGGAACCTGTTGCCTCGGTCGAAGATGATAGTTGTGGTATCCCAAAGTGGACCCAAACTCATTCGAAGAAGAGATTCACAGTATCTGTTGTTGTGAAATTATTCTTACAGGATGTGAGGATGGTCATCTTCGAAAACCGATCAATGACCACAAAGAAGCAGTCATTTCCGTGCTTCGTGGACAACAAAATAGACATGTAATCCATGGAGATGGATTCCCATGAATTCTCGGGAATAGGAATAGGGGTGTATAAGCCTTTCTTCTTGATGGATGGATTGGAAATGGCATAGGCAGTGCAAGATCTGATATACTTGTTGACATCCTGTCGAAGTTTTGTCCAATAATTTTTTTTATGAAGAACAACCATAGTTTTCTCTACGTCAAAATGTCATTCCACCCAACTGTAGTTGGCTTCCCAAATCAACTTTGCACACTCGCTTGTAGGAACACAGAGATGGCCCGGGTGGCATAAGAGTCTATATTGAATGTGAAAATTAGTGACAGTGGTGCCTGTACACAAGAGCTGATATGTGGCGGAAAAGTTCAGATCTTGCTGGTAAAGTTGGGGCAACTCCGATGATTCATGTCCACAAGAATGGAGCACACTGGTAAGTGCATCCATAGGAGGCCGACTGAGGCAGTCGGCGACATGATTGGAGACACCTATATTATACTTGATGTTGAGATGGAACTGTTGTAGGTAGGTGGACCACTTATGATGGCGGTCGTTCTGTAATTTCCCTTGTTTCTGTATGAACTGCAAAGGCTTGTGATCAGTGTCTATGATCATCTCTTTCCCCAAAATGTAATGTTTCCGCTGACTACAGGCTTGTACAATGGAATACATATCCTTATCATAGGTGGGGTATTTCCATATAGTATCGGAGAGTGTCTCACTATGGTATTCCACCGAATGCTCGTGTTGAGTGATAATTGCTCCCATAACATAGTGAGATGCATCAGTCTCAATCTCGAATGGTTGTTTCATATCGGGCAAGGAGAGTACTGGAGATGAGCATAAACAATGTTTCATATCATCGAATTCTCATTGTTACTCCTTCACCCACGCGAACTTGGTCCTACCACCACCCTTGGTCACCTGGCTGAGGGTCCATGCAATATGGGAGAATCCCAACATGAACCATCGGTAGAAATTAGCAAGTCCCAAGAAGCTACAAAGATCAGACAGTGTGGTCGAGGCTTTCCAATCATTGATGAATTGGATCTTAGCTGGATCAACATGTACCCCATGCTCATAAACAATGTATCCTAGGTATTGGACCATGTTCATAACAAAAGAGCATTTTTCTAAGTTGGTATAGAGCTTGTGTTTTCGCAGAGTACACAAAACCTGTTGAATGTGTCACATGTGCTCCTCCCATATTCTGTTGAAGACAAGGATTTCATCCAAATATACTACCACAAAGGAGTTGGTGAAGGGTCTCAATACATCATCCATCAACTTCATGAAAGTGGTTGGTGCATTTGTTAAGCCAAAGAGAATGACTAGCCATTCGTAGAGACCTTCTTTAGACTTGAAGGTTGTCTTCCAGACATCATTTGGTTCAATGGGAACCTGGTGGTAGCCAGACTTCAGGTCAATATTGTTGAATAAATTTTCCCCCTTGAGTTGGTCAAGAAGGTCATCAATCCTGGTAATGGGGTAGCGGTTCCTAACTAGGAATGGGGTAGCATCTCTGTAATGAATGTATAGTCACCAAGTCCCATCCTTCTTCTGCACTAGTACAATAGGGCTTCCACAAGGGGAGGATTTGGGTTTTATGTGCCCCTTTTGAAGAAGCTCTTGGATCTAACACCTGATTTTGTCATTGTCCATCAACGAGCATCGATATATTGGTCCATTAGGTAGAGGTGCATCGAGGGTCAGATCAATTGGATGCTTGACTTGGTAGTGTGTCAATACCCCTGTAGGTGAGGCGAAAATGTCTTTGTATTCTTCCACGATCCCGTCCACTTGCTTCCGATACAAGGAGAGGCATTGTGTAGAGGCCATGGATGTGGTGGTGACCTTCTGCTTATTGTGAGAATGGATCACAAAGAAGATGAAATTCCCGGTCTATGAAATGACCTTATTGCATTTCTTAGAAGAGATAAAGGAAATAACAGTAGGCGGTGCCACCTCTCGGATCCTATGCAATTGTTTACCCAAAGTAATAATAACACTGCAGGGTCTAGACTTATACATAGCATGATGCTTCCATAAATATGGTTGTCCTAAAAGAACATCACAAACTTCAAAAGGGGAAATATCACATAGTATCTCATCTTTGAAAGGCTTGATGTCGTAGGGAAGATGACACTGTTGGTTGACACGGATATCTCTTTCTTGATGAAGCCAGTCGATGGTGTAGGGCTACGGGTGAGGTGTCATTGGTAGGTTCAATCACTTGACGACCTCGACTAAAATCAGGATCTTCTGACTACCATTGTCGAAAATGAAATGAATTGGAGCCCCCTTAACCCACATCTACGACTAAAAGAGGCATTCCCATTCCTATGGTTCTTCTAGTTTGCTTGGCAAGAATTTGGTGGTAGCGACCATGGCACTGGGTTTAACATCGATAATCTGCTTCCCTCCTTCAGGATTTGACTCGGAATCAGAATTGACCTCTGACTTGGAATCCTTCAGCTCGGCCATGAGTGACTTCTTGGAGCGGCATTTGTTGGTGTTGCACCAAGTACTTTTATGGTACTCACACCATTTCCTTGTGTCCATCGTCTTCTTGTTGCCCTTCTTGTGTTGTGGCTTGGAGGGATTTTCCTGAGGGAGACCATCTTGAGTTTGTCCTTTGTTGTGTGGGTTGGGGTTTCCTTTTCACTCTTTCGACTGTGAGGGGTTTGCAGATCCAAACTCTCTTCGTTTCTTCTTAAATTTATGCTTGATCTTGAAAGCGTATCTATAAGTCGTGCCCAATGAGGCAATGTCTAGGAACTCCATTTCTCTTTGAATGTATCTATGCAAATAGTCGCAGTATTTGAGCACCAAATGATGCTCAGAATCTTTGATACCCAATTTAGTGCGTAGGGTATGGAAAATATTGGTGAATTCTGGTATTGTCTAGTCCCTTTCTTGACGTAGGGTGGTCCATATGGTGTACTAGTCCTCGTAGCTTCCAACAGGGTAGTATTGTTCTTTAATGGAGTCCCGGAAGGAATCCCATGTAGGGGCCACCACAAAAATTGCAGATTCCTCCATGGACCTTTGCTTAGAGTAAGTGTCCCACCAGTCTTTAACATGGAGAACAACCTTTAGGAGTGCAAAAGTGATCTTTTTTCTATCGAAAAGATTGTGGACCGAAAAATATCCTTTGAGCAAATTCAACCATTTATCTACAACATTTGCATCTATCAGTCCTTCAAATAATGGGATATCAAAATTTACTTGTACCTTCAAGGGGGTTGCATGGACGGTTGATGAAGATGCTTCTTCCGTGGGAAACAGTCGAAGGATCTGCACAAAGTTGTCCATCATTTCATTCCTTTGTCGTGTGAGGGCTTCCTCGAGAAAATTTTAATAGGATCTCCTACTCCATCTTCTTTATTTTTGTATCCCATGGGTTCTTTTCAGGCTCGATGTGACCAATATAGTAATGGATCGATTGGTTTGAGTCCCAACTTCTTATACCTAGACCTTGTCGAGGACATGTACGAAGAGAAATAAATGAATAGAAAACCTCTTTGATACCGATGATCCAGATTTAGGAGCGGAATGAACTGATTAGCAGAATGAATACAATAAACACAAAGATAAGAAGAATAAAAAAAATATCCAGTGAACAATATCTTCTATTAAATAATGAAATAGGTTGAAACTGTAAAACTCCAGAACTAAAACTTGCTCGAATGGTAGTAGTTGTCTCTAAGAAGATATGTGGCTGCTATGTGCATTCGTCTGAGAAGAATGGATTACAATGAGGCTCCAGAGTCCCTTTTCATATTACTCATGAATGCCAAAACCCTAGACATCCAAAAACCTAACCTTAGAAGTTGAAACGCCAAACGTCATGTGGGCCCTATGGGTAAGTTGGTGTAATTTGGTACCTCAACTTCCTAGGGTCGTAACGTTTGCATACGACCTTCGTTTTAGGTGCCTGATAGCCCGTTGGAAAGGTCTTTTAGATATCTACACATTATGCTATTAGACTCTGACTTTGTCTACATTCTGACTGAGGTGACTAAAAAAACAACATTTAGGGCCCCAAAACAACCCTAGAAGTACAACAAGATGTGTTAACATGAAAAAATACAAAATAAGCTAGTTGGATTAGGTGAGAGGCCACCTGTATCCACCTGGAGAATGTGTGAGGCTTCAAACAACCCCAAAAGTGTAGAACTCATAATTATAAAGCATTATAGAAAGACATGTTGAATAAAAAACATACATGAGGAGCCAGTTGGAATAGGTGGGTGGTCACCAATATCCACCTAGATCACTTGGAAAGTGAAATTATTAGCGGGTCGGTGAACAACGGTCATGGCTCATTCAAGGCATTTGAACTTATCCACTAGTTTGTTTCTCTCCTTGTAGTATACCTTCTCTAAAAGTCCAATCTTTCCACAGTACTAGCATGTCTTCTTCTATCAACTCTAATAGGGTGCCTATGTCTTCCCTTTAGGATTTTGGTTGAGGAATCCAGGTCTTTATATAGGGGTATCGAACCATCTATTTCCTTGTGATTAGAATTTCCCTTTCCCTTGAGCAAGTGGGCTTGATGTTTACCACCAAGCTTGCCTTCATCAAAGAATTTATGTTGATCAATGATCAATAAGCCACATAAAGCTTCAAAATTGCAATCCTTATCATCTTCCTTGTGTGCCTGCTAGTTGGTGTTGAAAGTCTAAACGACCACATCAAATGGTGTTTTCAAATTCACCAGGACCAACTCGATGAGTTCTCCATATTTCTTTAGAAAATTCTTTCCACACTAGCCTAATTTCAGCTACAGTTCCTTTACATGTTCCAAATAGTCCTCTATTATGTCGAAAGAATGAGGATCGAGAGAGATCAATTCTTTCTCTAATTGCATGATGTGGATTTCATCGACTCTATCGAATAGAGACTTCAAATTCTTCCAAACTTGATGAGGGTTGTCAATTCCACTAATCCAAAATAAAATCTCCCACGAGATATACGTCGTGATGACCCCCACAATCTCATCCTTCTTCCCATCAACAATTTTTTTTCTTGATCGTTTCCTGGAACTAGAATCACAGTATCCTTATATTGCAATAGTCCTTTACTCTTTAGTAGGGTTTCCATGTACAATTCCCATACAACATAATTTGATCCAGTAAAAAATATAGGATCCATCTTTGGACCCATCTTCAATATCTAGACAGATCTGATATGTTTGATTGTATGATTGTACTTGATAATGAACCATAGGGTTTGATTCAATTCAATATCTTGTATGATTGTACTTGATAATGAGCCATAGGGTTTGTTATTTATAACTTCAAGATACAACCAACTTCCTTGGAATCAAGAAGATCGTGTCCACATATAACCATCAGTGGTTAGAGTTGACTCTGTCAAATCCATGTTGTCTAGTCATCTCGACAAGGATACTCGACCCGATCATCCATGCATCCAACTCATAGTTGATTGCTTAGCTGGTCGATCCGCCAACCGACTGTCTTCGACTGCTAGTCAACTATCCGATCAACATGCTTGTCATCTACTTTACCGACTAATGTAGTTGTCTAATTGATCGTTCAACCGACTATTTCCATATGTTGGTCGACCACCCAACCTACTAATTCTAAGAAAAATGTGATGAACCATCAAAACCTAAAATTCCAATACAAATTTTATTAATATATCAACAAATTATTTAATACAGTAACAAATTCTTTCCAACATAAATTTAATAACCATAATTTCAACATCCTAACGAAAACATGTTTTTTTTTAAAGTGCTTTCAAACAGTACAAGCATCTCATTAAAAATAAAAATGAGCACAAATAATAATAATTGAATGTTCATATAAAACAATGTTACTTATAGATGAGATTAAGGATGAAGGGCTTTATCCAAATATAATAAGAGAAGTGGATTGTAAAGCTAACCTTTCCCCTCATTTTTAATTTTAAAAACAATGTTTTTCGTCTTATCGAAAAATAAGATTTTTTAAATTGATTAAATGATATGAAAATATTTATGAATATGGCGATGGATTTAAGTGACGATATATAAAGGCAAGTTCATTTGCTAGATTTGATTATTAAACAACGATAATTTTAATGATAAAAGATAATATTGGAATCTCGTCATTTAGCCTCATAGGAATTCCTACGCAAATAACATTGTAATCATGAATCTCGTCAAAAGCTCACACAATAATATTATCTTAGATAATATGTAAAACCTTGGTGTGTTTCATTTAACACTTTCAAAAGCTTACACATTAATATTATCTCATTATGTAAAACCTTGGTCTGTTTCATTTAACACTTTCAAAAGCTCACACAATAATATTATCTTAGATAAAAATAAAAATAAAAATTATATTAATGGAGATTGATAGAAATGTGTTTATTAAAGGCAATAGATAAAAAAATAAATCAAAATTATAAAAGTGGAATGAATTATTTTAGGTGAAAGTAACTTCTTAGTTACTCACTCAAAGAGAGGTATGCGCTTAGTGTATGCATAGTCAAATGCGAACGCATAGGTAAGTCAAAGATAGATAGGTAAGTCCAATTATTTCCATATATTGATTCTCTTTTAAGTTTATTCTTTCTCTATGTACATATTAAGTTTATTAAGCTACTACGTAGTTAATGTTTTAATCACTAAACAATGTTATTGCACTATATTGAATTTTAAATTATTAACAAATGTTGTTTTTATTAGAAAATGTGAGAGGGAAAGTAGATATAATTACACACATCATTAAAATAGAGTACATATAAATATACAAGTTTTGTCTCAAGATATATAACTACCTTTATCCAATGGTGAGACTAGAATTCTATCTAATAATGACTAATAAATACAATAAGAAAATATGATCACCAAAGACAAGTAGGAGTTACATATCCCAACACTCCCTCTCAACGACTACTTGTCTTTATCATTCTCACGCAAGGTCTTCATCATCACCAAGTCCTCTAAATCAAAGCACCCTCTGATCAACAAAGTCTATGTTGGGTCCAACCTGGTGCTTTCTCTTCATACCTTGATCATGCATCATCAAACTGCCAAAGTCCATATAAAAACACGACCATCCACCATAATGCATGGGTCATCAGTTGTTGAGGTTTTTGCACTACAAATCAATAGGAATACATGAGAAAGGGGTATGCATGCCTAATTAGGTATTACAATGATATGTCATTTACATGTTACATAGATGTAGGTACATACATTACATACTCCATCCATGAAGATACCTGGTACATAATTAACATTTCAAAGACCAATACATCATAATAACATTACATCATAGACTTGCTAAAACAATGTGTGACTCATATTAACAAATGGTCACCATTTTGTTTTATTCAACTCAATTCACACAATTTGCCTTATTTGTCAACAATCATTTTGTTGACCACATGGCATGTGGATTTGGCACATGGTAACTTGTATCCACCATGCACTAAACTAATGATTGGCTTAGTGCATGATTTCCAATGTAAACATGATTTCTAATGAACCAACTGCATACATTCATACCTTGTATATCCACCATCACCATCAAGTGATCCAAGTTTCCTTGTGAATCTTGTCAGCGGCCTCCGCCCCATCTCCGACGTACTGCCCATCGACGACCACACTGCCCGAAAACCCCACCATCAGTCTTGTGCCTATGTTGTCTTGTCGTTTGGGCATTCAATTTGGAGGTATTAATTTACTACAGGTTGGTGGATGGAAGAACCTGCAGAAAACAAAATTCAATTTTGAATACAGGTTGGTGGATGGAAGAGCCTTCCCAAAAAGAAACTCAATTTTGAATAAACAAATGGGTGGCGAGATGAAAGAGCACTCCGAAAATGAAATTCAAATTTGAATATGCAAATGGGCGACCAACGATTTCCCACTGATTATTCAATTAAAATTTCAAACAAATTTCCAATTGTGTTTAGAAAATGGATGAATGTGAGCACTCTCTGCCTTGGAAGGTATGTTTTCATAGCGATTCTCAAATTGTTTTCGATGGGTGGATTTTATGGTTTAGGATACATGACGTCTTGTGTGATTTGGCAGTTCATATTTCTGAGCAAGAAGAAAACTTCTACTGCAGTGCAGGTTAGGTTTTGAAAACATTAAAGGAAAATGAATGTTCAAGATAGAGTCAGATTTTGCTACAACAACAAATTGACTTAGCTTCCCCTGTCATTGAGCTCTCCAGAAGTTTGCTCACAGATTGTTGGAAACAATGATATTATAGAAATTCCAAGAAAGTTTATTAGAGGTATGATCTCTCTTAAGGTTCTATATTTGAGTTGGATGTCCCTCCAATCATTGCTAGAAAGTGTGGACGATTTGAAACAATTGGTATTCTTTAGTTTAGCATGTGTCCGTTTGACAAGGCTTCTTGCATCTCTCACAAATCTTGTGAATCTTTAAATCCTTATTCTTTCAAAATATTGAATCACAAAACTCCAAGAAGTGAGCAAAAGATTTGGAGGAAAGAAAATTGTTTACAAGATTTGGACAACAAACTCTCAAATCGCAGTTTACACAATCCAGAGATTTGGCACAAGATTTGGATGGAAGGAAATCGCTCAAAGCATTTTACACATCCCACAACCTGGGGAGAACTAAGCACAAGTCCAATTGAAAACAAATTCCATTTGTAGTGACACCGCATCGACAATGTTTATAGCTTTGGACATTATTTGCGGTTGATGTTGCAGAAGGATAAGCATCTCAAACCAGTTTTAGATCATTTCTCATTTGTAAAAAATATTCCCGAAGTGGTTTTCACATTCATAATAGCCACATGTTTTGGGCGTATGTAATCAAAAGAGTGTGTAGTACCATATATAAAGAGATCCAGATCCGTGAGTCGTTTGGACTGGTATTTTTCATGTTTGTACTAGTTGGATTCAGGTCCAGAAATTTGACCGAAAAGCAGGTTTGTTTTCTCCCAAGTTAGCCTATTCTTATATTTGACTGTGTCTCACTATACACTCAGGAGGAAAATGGACATCCTTTTTTTAATATTTTCATTTATATCCCTAGATAATGGAAATATATATTGCACTATATTGACTTAATATAGTTACACTATATTGCATTATTGCAAGTCCATTTATATATCACTTATGTATGTTTAATGTTAAAAGAAAAGGAAAAATTACAATTAAAGTTGTATGAATGCATCATAAATTTGAATTCTTCTTTTAAATGACATCTAGTCCCATCCCAAGGCCTACAAAGAAAGGGATACATGAGTTGTGGAACAGAACCAGTACATCGTAGCAAGGAAGGTTCTATGGAAGTTATCCACGATCTATTTAAGACATTTGTTAGGGTATTAGATGATGAGAATCCACGATCTATTTAAGACATTTGTTAGGGTATTAGATGATGAGAATATAACTAGGAGGTTGTGGATCTCATTTAAAAAATTGATTGAAGAAGCCGAGGATCACCTACCTCCTATTAGTGCCCCCCTTCCTTAAAGGCATACTCGGAGGGTAGGGAATAAGAGGAAAGTTCATACACAATGAGAATTCATATTGGATGCTCAGGTTGTAGATTATGAGGTCAAGGATGTTATTCTATATTTGGGATCTGATGTTAATATATTTCCTAAGAAATCATGGGATATGATGGGGCGGGTTAGTTTACTCACAGATCCAGTTGCAATTGGCCAACAAATACTTTATTTTCCCTATTTGAAGGCTAGAGAACATATAAGTTTTTTTTTTCTTATCAAGATAAATACAGTTGCGGATTTTTAAGTAATCGAGATAATGGACGAAAAAGATTTGTACCCATATTTGTTGGGTTTGGGATTGTATGGGAATTTGACAACAATGTGATCATTAATTTGAAGAAGCGAGAATGTCTTTTGATGTCGATGACACTTGGGTGGTACAACCCCTTGATCCATACCAAGGCCCTTGTTACACAAAGCCTATAGATAATTCATTTGAAGCATCCATGGTAGAGAAAATTTATAATATGACAACATGTATGAGGTATGAGTATGTGAACCCCACTGTAGATGGGACTATTACCTAGAGTATATGTTCCTCTGATATTGATTCGAAACAGGCTCTGCAGAATTGGTAGGATCACAACCATGAGTTATCTTCTAGGTGGTGTGCTAATGTTATGGCAATCTGATGGATTGGAACAAAACTGAAGGATCCTCGTTCCTGCACGTCTCTCTCCACCACTCCTGTTTATTACTAGATCAACAAAAACAACAATTGTTTTTCCAACCCTGACTACTAGATATTCTATCCATGCTATAGGGCGTCGTCATATTCTTTTATATTAATAGACCAAGTCCAACGATGAAATGTAGTTCTTCTCCAAGTTCTTACCCAAGGTATTCTCCTAGGTAGTGTCCTTCTTAGTGTTCTTTCCTAGATTGTCTAGGTCTAGGCTCTTCCCTAGTAGGCCCTTTCCCTGGAAAGTTTTTCCTACCCTAATACTAGTGGGTTCTACTCTAATAGGTTATCCCAAGGAATTATCCAAGTTTCAAAAACCCTTGGTGGAATAAATGAAATATCGAACCCAGGTGTTGGTGTTGGGCACTTCATTTTTGATAAAGTGATAAGGATAAAGCAAGTGATAGACAAAGTCAAACAAGTCGTGCAATATATGGAAGCTTAGGAATCTATGGAAGATGCAAATACTAGGGGCGAACAAAAGAAATACCCAGAGTGGACAGAAGAGGTTTTGATTTAGTTAATTGACTTTGTCAAAGGCACACAAGTATAAATAAAATAGAGATGTAAAGGAAAAAGGCTTGATGTTGTTATTGTTGTCGGTGTTGTTATGGCTCTTGTTACTACCGTCATTTTTAAGCATGTATGGCATATTGAGCGTGTAATTCATCTTACATGAGTATCATATTAAGGTGTAAGAGATGTATCTTTTTGGGAGAGACAATGTATTGAAGGCTTGTGTATTTTGAGAAGCGATATGTTAGATCCAAGTGTATGAAGTCTTTATGTATTACTGCAGTTAATAAAATGATGTGATTTAGGGCCTCAAACATTTATTTTATGGTTGTAGATTTCTTATATGAATGGATCTATAGTTCCTCTATGTATCTACTTATATGTTTCTAGTTATTATCTGAATACTGTCACAACTTGCTTCCAATGGTTAAACTATAGATCTGAGTACTATAGAAATAGATCTAGTGACGTATTCCCTATAACTCCCTAAATCGTACAAGTCTTGGTTGCGTTTCAAGTGAGACCTCCTTCCCTTGCGAAAGGTTGAAAATGCCAGCCTTCCTAGACTATAGTGGGATATTTTTGTTGGTAATTTCCAAGAACCTTGGTCTAGATTTTGTGCCAACAAATGGCTTTGTTACTGGGACCGAACTTTAGAGGGAGTTCTTAGAGGATGCCTCACCGGATCTACAAGTCTGACATTGAGAAATGGTGGGAAAGGAAGTGTGATTCTTTTATAAGGAAGGAGGTCGAGTTCCAGAACAAGAGTTTTAGGGTTGTGAAAGATACTGTGTTATATTCGAAACCTACTAGTGATCAATAAGAGATTTTCTGGGTTAAATTTCCTGAGGAGATTTTTCAGTGGTTGGATCGACTAGAAGAATCCCCAAAGTTTAAATATCGGGTTAATAAATTCTATAATTGGAATTTTGTAATTCTAGCATCTCTTCATCTTCTAGATCACCAGATCTCGCAAGCTGTAGATTTATGGGTAAAAAATACTCTTGAAGGGTATATTATTGCATTTTCTGCAAAAAACGACCAGGATTTTTCAAAAGAAGAAGTTGTATTCAAAGAAGGAGATAGAGGCAAATTGTTTCAGGATATTTCCTTATGGATCAAGATATTTCTGGTAGAATAAGGAACGTTACCTTCTCCTTTAGGTGACATGGCAGCTTAAACACATACGCTTGGGGGAAGGTGATTTCTGGGAGGGTTCTTGAGTTAAGATAATGATAATTTTTCTTTGAGGTACGGGGGGTTGACAAGAGAAGAGTGCAAGAGATTAACTAGATCGAATCAAATGGTGGCAGTGAAGAAAATCTAGAAGATTTGTGGAAGTTTCAATGATGAGGAAGACTGGCCATTCAGTGGTTGAAAGAGAGAAGCGGTATGAGAGGTAAATATTCTTGAGGTCTCATACAATAGGAAGAATGATGAGAGGAGGCATATGAATAATTAAGAGTAGGTGCCACCACTGATGAAGAATATTCATCCCAGACCTCAGAAGAAGTTGTGGAAGAAGCCAAACCTGCTACTCCAGAAGATACTAGTATGAATCAATAAATGAATACAACATTAGAGGAGAATGAGACCCCCGATATCAAAGAAATATATTCTGGAGGAAAAGGAACCATCCCTCAATCTCCTACTCCCCTAACATCATCTAAAAATTTGGGAATTTATTTAGTTTCTTCATCTATAGCATCCATTTTTTAAAATCCTTTAAGTATTTCTAGTTCTGCAAGTTTAGTCGGCAATAATAGTGGGAGTGTGGTTATTTATAGCATCATATCACAACCAGGACCTCATGGATTTGTTCTATTAGGGTCTACAAGTTCAGTTATGACAACATAAACTGCAGGGTCCCTTACCCGATACCCTGACTTTTGGGGAAAGGGAGATGAAGATGTTGAACAACATTGGTTTATGTCTGAAGCTATATGGAGGTCGCGAGGGACTCCAGGTGCAAATAAGTTGGTTGAGTTCCAAACCACTCTGAGGGGTTGAGCTCTTAGATGATATATGAAGGATATTGAACCAAGACTTCAAGGGAAAGCCTTCACATTAGTTCAAGTAAGACATAGTTTCATTACAGAGTTCTGATTACTGTAGTCAGAGAAAAAAGCACTTTCAGAGTTGTGGAAGATAAAATAGTGAGATGGTGAATCTGCATGGGAATACAATCATAAGTTCAAAGATGTAATAAGGAAATTAGAAAATCCTATTCATGAATATCATCAAAGGGAGTGGTTCATCCATGGATTACAACCTTTGACCTGCATCCCTCGACACAGTAAAGGATAGCCACTATAGCAGAAGCATCAGAGAAAGCTATGAATATTGAAGCCACAACAAGATATCCATGGATTTTAGAGTGACAAGACCTCCTGAAGATGTAAGTCTTATGCAACTGTAGGGTCATATTTTTGCATTCACCAAAAAAATTCAAGATGTAACCTTCCCTAAGGTAGGTCAACCTCAAGTTTGGTCTACATGATGTTACAAAAAAGGTCACTTGGTGACTGAATGTCTGAGGTTGAGAGGTGCATGTCCCTCTAGTACTCCAATGTCTCCTCCACCAGTTGGACCATTAGGAGGATTTGCACAGGTTGTTGCTACAACGTCATTCCATGGGCTGGTCCAGTATCATGTTTTTCCCAATAACTAGGGGGTCCAAAATAATGAATATTATGAAATATGTAGAAATCATGGGCGCTCTTCACAACATTGTCCCATTCTACAGAAATATACACCTACTGCTAATACATTGTATTGTGAGTTGTGTGATTTTCTCGCTCATAATACTAATCAATGTTGTTCTTTAGATGCGCTTGCAGTTGGAATGTATTGATCTGCATTCAGAGTAAATGAAGGACCTCAAGGATTTGGAGGGGGTCCAAGAGGTGGAGGTGGATATCAAAACTGGTGGAAGAGGACCAGTTCGTTGTTACAATTATGATGAGCAAGGGAATATTTCAAGAGATTGCCCACTTTCAAGAAGACCCTGGTGTTCACACTATAGGAATAACACTCACGCTACTGAAGAATTCCTTGTTCTGATAGATAATTGGAAATATCATGTTAGGAAGAGAGGGGTTAACTTGATAAATTCTAAACCAAGACCTATGGTTGAGGGAAACATGTCCACTATCAACATTATTACCATGGAAAGAGAAAAATTTGGTGTTGATGCAGAGGGTTTGCATCCAAGTGAGATCCAAAAGGCTATCCCAAATAATGCCAAGCATGATCCTACACAATAGAAAGAGTTCTTCAAAAATGCAGTGGAAATGTTCAAGAACCTACCTGGTCCATCGACTTCGGAAGTTGTGGAATCAAGTTTCAATATGACCCCACATCATCCAAGGATAGCTAGAGATTCTTCTTTCCAATTGGAGTCTCTAGGTAAGTCATATAAAGAGCTTGATATTTGGTTTAAGTTATTACCTGATATTTTAAATGATCAACAACCTACTAAGAATTTGTGGAGTACCATCAAATTGGACTTGGGAGATGAAGGAAATTCAGGAGAGTATATTGTTGTTAATCTTCCGGAAATAAAAGAAATCTAGATACAAAGAAAGAATAAGAGAAATGGAAGGGAGTTTAGAGTAAATTTTCAGTTATATGATTATGAAATCAAGGATTTTATGCCAGACTTAGTCTCTAATGTTAGCATCCTACCCAAGAATACTTGGGAGGCATTGGGAAAACCTAAGTTAGTCTACTCTCCTATTCAATTGAGGATGGCCAATTAGTATTCTATCTTTCTAGTAGGAAGGTTAGAAAATGTATAGGTGGATTTGGACACAGGGGCTTTACCCTATTGACCAATATCTTATCACGTTCATTCATAAAGGGGGTTTTTTAATTGTAAAAAATAAGGTTAATATATTGTAGGTATTGAGGGGTGTGTGGGGTCTCAAGGTGTTTATAGGTATTGGGGGGTATAAAAAGGGGTATCTAGTTAAAATAGGGGTTTCTTTTATTGGAAATATGTATTGGGATGGGGTTTCAAAAAAAGGATTTTGGGAGGAATTTATCAATATCTAGTAAAATTAAGGGTATTATTTAATATCCCACAAACACGTGCGCTATGTCACAAGTTCAATGAGTGAATACCCCATGGATTTGGATGGTGTTAACAACAGTGAATTCCAACTCTTGATATAGCCTTGAGATCATCTCCTACTAGATGGTGGGTTAATAATAAGGGAAAACTTACATCATGGGGTGATATAAATCTTGCTATGAAATATCGCTTTCTCCCTCCATCCTAGATCTGTTTGTCAAGAAATGATAAGAAGATGAAGAATCAACTACTAACTCTGGAAACTTATGATTATTTTTTATTCAGTTGCTCATATTGAGTATTTTCTTAGGATGTGGGAAGCTGGGAAACTGCCTTCTCAATTCTGGGTGTGTCATTTCTTCCATTCTTTAGGGACAATACCAAAGGATGGCTCTAGAACTACTCCATATCTTGAGCCAACTCTTGTTGAACCAACTATACTGTCATATATAATGGTCAATATATATACAAATCGGTATATATGTTGGTATATATACTGCCCAGTATATATGTTGGTATATTTACCATTATATATATTGACCGATATATATACCAATATATATGCTGAAATATATATTGGTCGTTATATATACCGACATAAATACTAGTCGGTATATATATTGGTATATATAATTTTTTTTCCTCGGAAAAAAACATAATTTTTATTTCATTAGAAACCAAAATTACATTCTGAAGATACAAGGAAAACCTTGTATTTGTGACCCAGATAGATATAAACCAACATCGATAAATAGACCAAAAATCCTAAAGAAAATGAAATATACATCCAAATATGAGCATAGAGAGAGGAGCCCTACCGACAAGAAAGAAGGAACAAAGGAACCCAAGCGCCAACATCCACCAAACTTCCATATAAAGAAAAGTAATTAGTAAAAGCACCAAACTATGCCGTGAAAGAGCAGCAGAGGTAGACCCCAAAGAAAACTCCATAGGATGGATGGACCAGGCCAGAGCAACATACAATCCACACTAGAACAAGAACCAGGGAGACCAAATAACCTATGTAATCATGCACCCACAAACAACGATATGCCACCCCACATCCAAAAGAGAGAGGCTAGTTAATTGCACGCCCAAGCATAGGACCTCAAAGTGTTGACCCAGACCATAAAAATCAACACTGCATGCCCAAAAGATGGACCTCAAATCTCTAACCTAATCACTGAATAGATGTGAAACAACATCACTAGATAGGGACGTAGAAAAACCCCGACACCTGCTGCACAAGGTCCCAGTTCAAGAGAGGAAAACAGAAACACAAACCCCAGCCACCAAAAAATGTTGAAACACGACATCAACACATTTTCACTGGGAGAATATCATCTCTGAATATGCATCAAACCCTGAATGAACCAAGAAACTAATGAAGAAACCAAAAGTGGATACTTCCTATAGCCACCAAAAGCGTGAGAGGCCACACCAAATAATATAAGACTGTAGCATGACAGAAAATCCCATATGAGACTAGATCCTCAATGATAACAAACGAAACAAGAGAAACAACACGATCCCAAACAAAAAACCCCAGATCCGCTCCAAATTAGACACATTGCAGGCAACATCTAGGGTTGCATATAAGAGTGTGCGCTCCCTAGAACAAGACAACATAGAGCATCCAACAAATCCCAAATGGAAGGAGAGCAATGGATCTGGGAATACGCTCCATATTGTCGAAGGACACCCGCAACACGAAACTGCGAACCAAGGGGTATGTGGCTAGGGTAGAGCACTTGCCATACTTTGCACCTTTACTCCCCATCCATATATATTGGTATATATACCATATATATTGGTATATATACTATATATACTATTCAATATATATATCGACATATATACCAATTGGTATATATACCGACATATTATACATGCATATATATTGGTATATATATTATACCAACATATAAATTGGTCGGTATATATACTAGTATATATAATGACATATATATATATGTCGGTATACATATTGACCGATATATATACTGATATAATATATTGGTATATATGCCGACATATTATACCAATATATATATCAATATGTATGTTCGTATATATATTGACTGACATATATACCCATATATATGTCAGTATATATACTGGTATATATGTCAGTGGGTATATATATCGACATATATATCGGTATATATGTCGGTATATATGTCGATATATATACCTGTATATATATCGACTAATATATATGTCAGTATATACCGACCAACATATATACCAGTCTATATATATACCAACTGATATATACGGTGGTATATATACTAGTGTATGTACCGACATATATACTGGTATATATACCGATATATATATTAGTATGTACTTAGTCTATATAATGGTATATACATTGATATACAAGTATACATATTGGTATATTATTATGATATACCAACATATATATTTGTATATATATCAACATATAAACCTAGTATACCTATATGTCGATATATATACTAGTATATATACTTAGTCTATATATTGGTATATATATCGATATACCAATATATATATTGGTATATATACTTAGTCTATATACTGGTATATATACCGATATACGAGTATATATATTGGTATATATACCAACATATAAACCTAGTATATACCCATATGTCGGTATATATACTAGTCTAGAGTTGCAACTAACAAATCAAGGGCATAATTCCTTTGTCGGTCAAAGTTCCTTCATCATAGTTCTTGGAAATTAGAGTGCTTGACTAACAAAGGAACTATGACATCGTGAACTTTGACCGACATTAACTATTCCTTGGAACTATCACTGGAAAACAAAGGTCATAATTTTTTTCGGACTTCCGTTTAAATCAAACTATAATTTGATGGGCTAGTGATCCGATCCTAAGCCAAGAAGAATGGAAGCTTCCAAGTGAAGGCCTGTCATCAAAAGGGATTCTGAGATGAGGAAACAATTCATCCTAGAGGCTACTTGGTTGTCTATGCCATGTTGGTTGTTCCATGTGTGTAACCCATTTATTGTTTCTAGATCTATCATTTTTAATTGTTGGTATAATACAAACCGATATATGTGTTGCTATATATATTGACCAATATATATGTCGATATATTTATCATTACATATATCGATCGATATATATACCAATATATATGCTGGTATATATGTCGGTTGGTATATATACCGACATATATACTATTTGGTATAGATACTGGTATATATACCAACATATTATACCGATATATATACCGCCTGACATATATAACAACATATATACCGGAATATATATTGGTATATATATTGTCATATATACTAGTTGATATATATACAGATTGGTATATATGTTGGTATAATATATATTGGTATATATATTATCATATATACTATGTTATTATATACTGCATTGGTATGTTGGTATATATACCAACCAATATATATGTTGGTATATTTATAACATATACCATCATATATATATATATATATATATATATATAGGCATATATATATATATATATATATATATATATATATATATATGTCGGTATATATAAAATCACGGTATATATATCGACATATATAGTTCCAGACATATACCGGCCATATATACCGACTGCTATATAATCGCACATTACAACAACCCACATATATAACACACACACACACACACACACACACACACACACACACACATATATATATATATATGTCGCATATATATACCAATATATATGTCGCACTATATATGTCGGTATGCTCCCCAGGGGGCAGCTCAATTGTCAAGTGTTGTGATATGAAGTTCCATGAGGTTTCGAGTTCAACTCCCCCCAAATTATCTTTTGTGTCGTGTATGGAGCATCGTGGACACACCTGGAGGTTATAGTGGTAGCAGTTGGATAACACGACCACATGTAACGTGAGTACATGCCCAACTAGTTACTGATTCTGCCAGACATATGTGTGTGTGTGTGTGTGGGTATATATACCAGTATATATACCGATATAATATATCAATATATATTCTGATATAAAATGTCAACATATATACCAACATATATATCAATATATATATCA
>SNQJ01S0020026.1:160450-182137 GCA_010110895.2 Picea sitchensis
AGATAGATAGATAGATAGATAGATAGATAGATAGATAATGGTAATTACACCTACATATATATTGGTCAGTATATATAACAACATATATATTGATATGTATATATACTGACCGATATATATGCTGGTATAGTTGGTTCAACAAGAGTTGATTCAGGAGACATAGTAGTTCCAGTGCCAACAACAACAAATGTAGAGTCAGTAATTTATGTAGTAGTTTGAGTGGCACCAGTAGCTAGGACAATAGGAATAAATCCATCCTTAGCTATTGATTATGCTAGTTTGTTTTGGGTTTCTACACATTCTCGTGAAAGCTTAAGCAACAAGGGAAGTAAAATAACAAAAGGAAGCATATGATTTAGTAAGTAGAGTCAAAGGCATCAAAGTAAGCATCCCTTCACTAAGCTAAGCTACACACCAGGGAAAGAAAGAAATCCAAGGTAGGTAGGAACATTAGTAGTAGAGCCAACATCTCATCTAGTAGTAAAGGTAGAAAAGAAAAACATCATGATAAGTAGCAATACCAACATCTATGTCAGCATATCCAACAATATTATACCCAAAAACAACATTCCTAGTTGCAGGTTCAACAACATTTGATGATGCGATTGATTCAGTAGAGTCTGTAGATTCAGAAGTTGAAGCAATCAATCCAACGACTTAAGAACCAGTAGTTGTTGTGGTCCCACCACCAATATCTCGCCTAACATCTCTTCTTGTTCTAGATTTTAGTTTATCTGTAGTTGTTCCAACTTTATTCGCATCCCATGAAGCAACACCAAAAGAAAGTGTTTCATCAGTCGGAGTAGTTCCATACCTAGTAGTAGTTCGAGGTCCACTAGTACAAATGTTCGTGATAGAGATTATGATTTTGATGATAGATATTCTGACTTTTAGGATCTAGATCCATAGACACCAACAATAGCAAGAGTTTTTTTTGTTTATTACTTTTCTTATGATCTTTATTTTGATCCTACAAAAGTTGATCAAATCTAAAAAATAACAATAGAGCCAATTGGTGGATTAGAAGAAGCAAATTCTATTACTATAGAGTGGACGTACCTTCCATCTATACATCCATGACCAGTTCCATATCTACTTATAAAGTTCCATATCCAGCTATAAAGATGGAGGCACTACCATCATGGGTAGGGGAAAAGGAAGATCGAGTAGTAGACCCGACTTCAAAGGCAAAGGTAGGAGTAGGAGATACACAAGCAGTTCAAGATGTAGGAGTAGTTGTTCCAGTAGATTTTGCAGTTGATGAATGAGATCAATATACAATAGCTCCAGTGGCATTAGATAAACCATCATAAAAATAATTTGATCCATCAACAACATTCAAGTCAATTTAAGCTCCTATAGCTGGTGTTCCAATATTAGCAAGTGATCCAACATGTCTAGGTCTGACCAAGAGAAAAAACAGATGTGGATCTAGAGCAAGTGGTTTCTGCACCCTCAACATCCTTCCCACCATCCCTTCCATTTCGAACACCAACACCATCCCTTCCTATTCTGCTGGAATATCTAGCAGCAGAGGCATTAGTTGCAGTTCCAGTTCTAGAAGAAAAATAACACCACCACTACCATTACCATCAATAGTGAGTAAGAAGAGGCTATAGCAAGGACGTCATCTTCTTAGATAGTTTTTTAAGCAATATATCCAGTCGATAATGCAACAATTTATTTAGTTGGTACCCAATAGAAGTTTCATATCCATACCTAGTTGGAGTTCTAGTAGGATATATAGTTCCAGATCCACCAACACTAGTGAAAGCACTAGTTGGAGCACCGATTTAACCTATTGAAGAAACACAAGTAGCAACTTCTACCACTCGTTCCTATCCTAGCATCCCTACCACTCGTTCCGATATTTTTCACATATATACATGTTCCTACTTTTTGTACATCAGTAGTGTGCAGAGTTGACCAAGCACCAACATCACTTGCACCATCGGGCCTTGCACCAACACTTGGGTTTGGTATTTCATTTATTCCACCAAGGGTTTGTGAAACTTGGATAATTCTTTCAGATAACCTTTTAGGGTAGAACCCACTAGTATTAGGGTAGAACCCACTAATATAAGTCCATTTATATATCACTTATGTATGTTTAATGTTAAAAGAAAATGAAAAATTACTAGATTTGTCACTATTTTATGTTTACTACAGATAATATTAGGATTTCCTATACATTATGTAAATCACCATTAACAAAGTGGTGGAAAGTTAGTTAGATAATCTCACATTAAAGTATAGTAATATGTAAATTAAAACAGAGCAATCTTTAATAATACTTATTTAACATTATATCTATAATTAAGGGATGAAATATAATTTTTTAAGTATGATTTTTTTGAAATAAAATTATAATAACAAATGTTACCATTCTAATAATTTTGTTTTAAAAATATAAAAAAATATTTTGAAATAAAATTTAGGTAAATTATAAAGAATTAATTAAATTTCAATTTATTAAGAATAATATAAATAATTCATATCATATATCAATTTTAATCAGTTTGATAAAATAGAAAGTTATAAATATTTTGCTACTCTCTTAAGGTCTAATAGACCAATTAAATCTAGAGGTTAATCATCATCATCATTATTGAATATTATAATGTATAATTGATTTTCATATAAAAAATTCCATACCAAAATTTACAAGGCATTTTAAATTGTGAAATGTTATAATGGATTTTCAATTTGTATATAAGATTAATGGTAAACCTAATTACAAATTTACATCTTAAAAGATTAGCAACCTCATTACAAATTTACATTTTAAAAGATTAACAACCTGATTACAAATTTACANACCTTAAGTAAATAATTTTATATGAATTTTATATTTTTCTTTATGTGTGTGTAAAGTAATTGAAACTAAGAAAAATTTTATTGACTTAAGAATAATTTCTATATTTGAGTTATGAAGTAGATGTGTAATTCTTTCCATGCTTGATGCAGAGTTGAAAAATAACATTTTCACCTTTAAAAACTTAATCCCTCTAAAAAAATAATAAATCCAAAATTAAAATTATAAATATAAAATGATTAAATACATAAATAAATTTAATGTTTCTAAAAAAAATTAAATTAAATTTAATAATATATTAATTATTTAATTTCACTTAATCAACAATCACATTAAGTCCAAACAACTTTTCTTTGACACATTACCTTCCAGTGGTATAATTTTTCTTCGCAGAGTTGGATAGCCAGTACGTCCTTTTGGCCTAACCTATACCAAAAACATCAATGCCAAATGGTCCTCCATTTTTCTGGAGAGGTTCCTGGGCCTCCCGTGAGGGACTCATGGCCAATTCTATTCTGATACTATATTGGAAAATGTGAGAGGGCGAGTAAAGATAATTACACAAATCAAAATTGTGTTCAGTCATCTGTTAAACAACCAAAATAGAGTATATATAAATATAAAATTATTCTTTGTTTTTAATTGTTCGGGAAATATCTTAATCTCACTTTAAAACTAAAAAGTATTTAGTTGGAAAGAATTTCTCAAACCAATTAGACCTCAATAACCTCCTAAAAACTAGAAACAAACTGAAACTCTAAACCAATAAACTTAATAATTAAATATAATCACACCACACCAGTAAATTTAATAATTAAATATAATTACACCACATACCAATGAAAATTACATATCCCAATAATTTTAATTTTAATCATTTGGATTACTAAATGTTAAATATAACATTTATTCATTATTACGTTGATATTTTAAGAGCCTCAAGGATACTCCATCCACCCATAGTTGCCATGTCAACCAGCGCATAAGAAATGTGCACAATGTCAACACAGGCTACAACTCTTAATAATTTTGTTGAATTATCGGTGCAAAAAAAATTATTATTTAAATTCAAATAAAAAAATTATTATTTATCATTTAAGAAATATCATGGGTAAAACGTATTGAGAATATCATGCAGATGAAATGTTTCTTCATTTTACATGTTGCATTTGAAAGTGTGCCCTCGAGAAATGATTGTATAATTTCATTACTCCCCCAAACAACTTCTTTCTACTGCTTCCAGACCCCCTCCTTGCACTCCCAAGTGCTCCAGCGTTCCCAGTCCCCGTCAAATTCAGGGGTAATTTCAAGCTTATCTGCTAATTTTGTAAGGATTTGAAGCCCATTTTGAGAATAGGGACTAACTCTGGATACCCTACAAAATTTGGAAACCCTGTTCCTTCATAAAAACAGTTGAGTTATAAGAGTAGCAGACAACTTCAAGGGAAGAAATCAAGATTATAACACTGATTTCACATACATTAATCGCAGGTATGTTTAACATAAGTGCATGTTGTTATAGTAGTTGAATATTTTTCTACATATGGCACGAGGCCTATGAATTATCGGAAATCAAATGATCAATGGAACCGATTGTGATTGATCAATGGTGTGAATGAATGCTTTGGAGTTCAATTGTTCTCTGGGAGGTCAAGAAGCGTCAATCCTGCGAATATGTCAATGATGGTCTGAAGCGGTTATACTTTAAATGGATTAAGAGGTAGCTCGAAAATGTGGAGAAGAAAAGAGAGAAACCGAGTGATTGCAGAGTGGGTAGAGTTGCTAATGAAGACCAGCTGGATAAAGATGACAGATATGAATAAAAAAAAATGGCATTTCTCCATTAAGGGGGAGTGTTGGAGAATAATGGCTAAATGCCATGATTAGTATTTGGTTTGAGATTTGTTGGAAGCTGTTGAGAGAATCTCTCAACCACCCTCTCCAAAATTAGAATAAATTAGATCTGCGAACAATCATGTAAATGTATTTATATTGAGAAATACTTAATAGAAAGTGTGTATAGTTTTGATGTTGATGTACATCTTGTTTTCAATTGATTCAAGATGAATTATAAATCAAATCTCGTGATTCAAACTGTTGATCTATGTTAGGAAGATTAATTTGGGTGGATATTGATTGCCACCCACCTCTTCCACTGATTCAATAGTTTTCTATCTTCTTCGAAGTTTTTCGAAGGTTTTTTGGGTCTCAAACCCTAAATAGTGTTTTTTGGACATTCTAGAGGCCAGGGTTTGCCATGACATGCCCTAGCCCCAACCAAAAGTTGTAATCCTTCTATATATCTTTCCAACGAGCTATAGTACGCCTCAAACAGAGATCATATGCAAAATTTGTACTTCCTAGAAGTTGATGTATCAACTAACCACCTCGGGGCCCACAATACTTTTGATATTTTATCTTTTAGTGTTAGGGTTTTGATGTTTAGGGTTTTCTCCTCTTTGTATTTTAGGATTCATGATAAAGGCCCTTTTTGGCCTCTTTGTAATTAGCTTGTTTTGAATGAGCTTAACCAACATATCTTTCTCTTCATAGATAAATTACCACCATTTTGGTTTCTCTACTATAATTTTGTTTGTATCTTATTGTTTTTTCAATATAATTAGGATCAAAGAAAAATATAGAAATGAATTGAGCATGAAGTATGGCTATTTATAGAGAAAATCCACTCTTGAATTATAGTGAAAATCATGTTGTATTGGAAACTTTTGTGTAATTTGTGTGATTCATGGATTCCTAAGAATCATTAATATTTAGAAAAAAACCTTTTTCAATTTAACATTGCTCCATATGGAGTATTAACATTATTTTTTTTATTTTTAAATTTATAGATATTGCACTTTATAGAAATTTCAAATACATTGAAGTGAACTACATAAATTATATTTTTAGGCATAATGTTAGTGTTTTTTTTTTTGGTGTAAATTTAGTTACTCATATATTAATTAGTATACAAAAAATAAAATTATTTCTAGACTAACTATAAAACATCTAATGATTCTACATGTGGTGTTCTATAATATTAATAGAGTTATTCACAATATTAACATAATTATCTAGTCTAGGAAACCTAGATATAACGATATAAAGATAACAAAAGTTGTTTCTAAGACAAAAAAAGTTCCAACCAACGATATGTTTCATGAAAAAGAACAAAATATATGCCCAATCTAATGGTTACTATCATAGATTAAGGGAAAAAATAACTTAGACAAATGAATGAGGCCACTAGTCCCCTGTCTTTGAGGCTGAATCTACGTATATATAGATTATATTGGTGTATGTTTGGGCCTATGTAGATAGTTCCTAATCATCCTAACTCTACTCCTCCTCCATAACATGGTGTTATCCTTCCCTTTACTACTCAAATCCATCATTCTTGTAAGAGGGCTCATGCATTTTTGACATCCTTACCTTCTCATTCACTTGCTTAACCATGATGACTTGCAGTCGCTCCCTATTCCTGGAAGGGACATGCACCCATCATTTAAAATACATCATTCCATAATTAAGGTGGAATCAACATGATGAAATTGAATTTATAGGCAATTGCAACTTTGCAAAGTGGAATACCACTGCCCATAACACATTAATCCGATACCCATGTGCACATTCAACCATTTTAGGACATAAAAATATATTTTGATATTACATGAATTCTTTATAGTTAGGACATGGTAAAATACAACAACTTGCATATATAGTCATTTCCCATATAAAAAATTACATTTTTCGCCATGATTTTGGTATATTTTGAGATACCCACAATGCTCATTACATCCATTGTATACCACTGGAGATTAATTTACAAAACATAGACATAATTATTCCTTTTGCATTACAAATATGGATTTAAAAACCTTTACCATGTGCATACAAGTCACTTTCATATAAACTATAATTTCATTCTTGAGCCAATGCTAATTTCTAGACTTGAGTTTTCCTTAATGAAGTCCATAATTCTCATTTACAGTGATACCCTCAAGCATTAGTCATTAACAAATAATAATATAAACTAGAATACTTATCTACTAGAGGTGTGCACGTGGGGAAAGAAATCTATGGGAGTGTTCTTCCTCCTATCCATTAGCACTAGCTTGTGTAGGTGCCACTCTCGTGTGAAGCAATGGATCAACACAAAAAAAATTACTGGCTATGACTATGTTTTCCCTCACTTGTCCTAATTCTTAAATATTATAGCCAAATAATTACATATCAACCCATTTCTTTTACAACAATCCCACTCGCCAACCTCTCTTTCCCCTCAACCTTTCACAATAGAAGCCATGGGATCCCCATCATTTCTAAACAACCCCTTAAACTATCCCACTTCTCTTTAGTGCTTCATATAGGTTGGCCTAGAAATCTCTATTACTAGGATTAAGAAAAACTTAATTGTAAATTAATTATTCTTAATATCAATAACCCATGAACACAATCATGGCTTCCACATAATTTCATAGAAGCAACTATGGAAGAAACATATCTCTCTTGGAAACATCCATACTCTAGCACTCGACATTATACCCAACATCAACTCCTCATGAGAGAATGAATTCGTGAATTATTTTTCCTAAAGATTAACAATACCCTTCCCAAGGCTTGCATGAGAAATACATACACACCCTTAAGGCACATAAGAAAAAATAATAAAGATGCTTGGGATAAGAACACCTAGATACAAAAATAAAATAATGTATATCTTTACCAACATGCTTCCCCACTCATTAATTCATTACCCTCATAATGCTCCTAAAAAAATTATGACCCTCGAGTACACCTATTTATTATGTTATTCTATTAAATATTAATTACAATAATAAATAAATCATAAATTTATCCCATACTTACCATACATTTGCACAATATGGTCACAAGGTTCATTACACATCACCTCATCTTCCTCACACTCTATGTAGGAGAATGTAACTCAAACAAGGGGAGTCCCTACGTTAGGATTAAGTTATTTTCTTTAAGTTGGGTTTCAGTCAATTTATAACACCATCTTCCCTCACACTCTATATGGGAGAATGTATAACTCAAACAAGGGAGTCCCTACGTTAGGTTAAGTTATTTTCTTTAAGTTGGGTTTCAGTCAATTTATAACACCTACCGTAGCCTTTGTTCGAGTCCAGATTGTTTATGGTTGGCGTTTAGAACCTTGTAGCATGTTGAGTCACTATCCAGATTCCACATGAATTTGGTCTCTTGCTTTGGCATAAGGCTTGGCCTTGGATAAGGCACATAAATTGCAGCCAATTAAGGTTGCACATAGATAGGAAACCCATCCTCCAAAACTTCAACGGAGAGGTTTATCATTTTATATATTAAATTAAAAATGAAAATAATGCAAAACATGAGCTCATATTGGTTTATTCAAACCCAAAAAATTGCAATGTGTAAGAAGGATCCAAAATGGACATCTGTTACACTTTCTAACATGATGATGTAACTTGACGGGTTTTGCGTTGTATACAATGCAGAACCCGCAGGAATAGGTATCCAAGTGTATAAATTCATTTTTGGGCCAAGTTTATTGGCTATGATTTGGTAATTTTGGTTACATATACTATTATAGATTTTAGTAAAAATTTTAATTTTAAAATTAAAATTTAGATGAAGGACTTTTTCAATGTAAAAAGTCTTACTAAATTTAAAAATAAATTGAAATTATATGTTACATTTTGTAAAATTATTATTAAATTTTAATCAAAATTCTAGCTAAGTTGTCTTCCAAATGGTTATTAATGAAAACCAAAACCATAAAAGAATAAATTAGGCAAACTAGAGATTACTTGAGAAGGAAATTGTAGGCCACATCCTATGGTTTTTCCTCGATAATTGGATAGCAATATGTTTTTGTGCTGGAGGAGATTTCCTTGCATTGGTAGGTAGACCGATGAGCTTGCAAAATGAAGAAGGGCCTTCCAGGTCTTGGCATTCAACATGCTTCCTTTTGTAAACACTAGTATTCCCAATTCCAACCATAACCTGAGCTTCCTGGGGAGCCCTTCCATGTTGTGGGTCTTGGTGCTTTGGGGGATTAGCAAGAGAAGGGCCCATCGAAGAAGATGTATGAGTAGAAGGAGAAGAGGTTGGAGAGGATTTAATCTCCAGTGGGATTCCTGGAGAATGTAGTAAAACTTGGCAAAGCATGTTATTCACAGACCTATAATATTCCCTGCGAGTTTGAGTTTGTTCTCCCGGTAACTGCTATACCAAAATTTATTCTTCCTAGTAGTTCAATATGCCCCTCAGATGCCTAGGAATTGAGCTATCATGAACTTATGTTGTCATGCATCTAAGGCCAGAATGACAAGAGCGACCATGACCACCTCTTCCACACCGGGGGGTAGCATGCAATCTTTTGGGCATAGTCGTTTTTGGAGGTGGACGACCAGAGCTTCTCTCTTGAATACACAGTCTCATAAGGAGAGTAAATCCACCCTGGTTTTGGATTAACACAGTAAAATAACATCACACAGAGCCTGAAGACGTAAACCATCAAGAGGAATTAACCTCATAGAGATGTCGAATAGGAGCACAACAATGAGTCTAGATAGAGTAAATCCAACACCAGAAACTTCCAAAGTGAGAATGAATGTTTCCATCTGCCGGAGGATCCCATATCCAATATAGAATCGACATGATTTCCATTGTACATATAGTAAACTTGAGCAGAGGTCGAAGAGATGGGGAATTGAATGACCTCGACCTCGAATTGTGTAGGGATTTAATTCACATGAGGTGTGAATGGAGGGGGATCACGTGGTGTGGAAATTTCTCCCTCATCCCAGCTCCCATGCATGCGCCTAGGAATCCTATATTGCTCGCATTCAGGGTATCGAGACAAATGTATTAGGTCCCAATAGGTTGGCCATTTAAATTTTCTGGTTCTCAACTGACAAATAAAGACAAATCGTTGGCCATGAATGGGGAAGGCGTTCGAGTTTTCCTGCTCCCAACCTCACAAATCCCCATTTGATCATCGATTGAGTGACGATGGGGGTTTATTAAAGAGCTATGTAAAAGATGTTTTTTCAGTTTTGAAAGGATGTCGAATATAGAGAAAACAAAATTCACACTAGTTGGCTTGACAGTTGGATTGCAATGCTTGTTAGAGAAGAATGACCAACTGGGTCCTTTTCAATGGTTGGAGGAGAATTTTGTGTAAGCCTTTAAATCAATTAAGTTAGTTAATCATCAGGGAATTTGTCTCAGAGATCTGTATTGTTTGGGTTCATGTAATTTGAGGAGGTCTTTAGTATACTAAATTTGGAATCAATCAATCTCCTCTTCCGTATTCGTCTTTTCCAGTAAGTCATTTTTTTTAATTGTTTGCACAAGATATTTGTTCAAGCCTCCAAAAATATTTATTAACCAATCCATAGGAGTGTTTAAAGAGCATTGGATGATGTGGTTTTCATAATGTCAATAAGATGTCCATATATTCAACGTTACCTAGAATACTGGTGCTTTTATGATGTCTAAAGATAATAGAAAATATTTTTCTTAGGTATTGGTACACATTATTTTGGTCACCCCTGTGATCAACTAACGATATGTGTATAACTCACTTCTCTGTTCCCTGAAGATACTAAATGAGACTTTCTCCATGAGAAGTTTAATTATCTCAAAAACCATATCAAAGGAGATCGTCGAACCCTGCTAAATGCTTGGGGTGCAATGATGCTTGATTGTTGCATGCTGCACCAAAATTGTATTGTGGTGTCGCCATAGGCTTCTTGTGCATAGGGTGTGATGATGCTCAAACAAGAGAAAAAGATGAAATTCATGAAAGTTCTAGAAGGGAATATTCTAGAAGATGAGGTGGCCTCCAATCGATTTGAATCTTACTGGCTTCTCTGATTTAGTGGGATCATCCTAATCTCCTCATCCATCCCTCTTTTACCCTATGCAAAGAGGGATCTCTCGTGGGAAAGGATAGGTTGGCTTATGCATGAAGAATTCTGTTGAAGATTGTACTTGTGATAACTTTTCTTTATCTTTCCAAGTCATGATGTGAATGCTCTTCATCAAAAGCATTGGAGCAAAGATGTGTGTGTTGAAGCAAATGGCCATTGGAAGGGACCTTGCAACATCAAGGCATGGGTTGTATTCTCTACTTTCATTCAATATAATGCAGTAATACATTTCTTCCCTATAAAAGTGTCTCCATTTTTATTGTATAACTCCTCGATCTTATGCATATATTTCATTGGAATATATATATCTTTGTTCTCCCTCTTTGTTGGTTTGTGATTATTAACAGGTTCAAGATCCCACAAACCCAAAGATGGAGCAAGGACGACAGTAACGAGGATCAAACATCGTTTAAATGGTATGTCATTTGTCCCTCTCTGAACTAGTTTACATTACAATGAAATCTAAGGAGAAGCTTGTATTTTTCTCTGTTTTGTTCTAGCTTCTTGTTGAAGTTAGGGATATTAGTTTGTGTCCACACTTACCGATTTCTCTGATAAAAAGATTGGTGACCACACTGGGGAATTTCCTCTTTTGGATTTTGTTTCCTTTTTTCTTTTAGCTTGCCTACTTTTGGTCAATTTCATTCTCTGATTCTTTGGGTGATCTATATTGACTCCCTGGTTCTGAAAGTTAATTGAGAAACTTTGTCCTCTTCTCAATTTTTCCTTATTTTCAGTCATTGTCGCACCCTGCTTATAAAAACCAGGGTGATGATGTTACACTGTGTTTTTCCCATTGTCTGCGACAATCCTTGATCATTTCATTGTGCTCTTCTGCAGCCTGCGACGATTCCTGTAGAAATTTTCTGGAGTGACAGTCAATTTTTTCTCCTTGCCCAGATTTGTCATTATTTCTTGGGGTGAATTTTTGGTACTGTTGAATGATTATTTGAAGCTTGGTTTGCATCTTTAGCCTGAATTTGATCATTTCTCAAGTATTGAGAGTCTCTTTCATAAGCTTCATAAGTTTTATTTTTCACTTATTATTGCAAGCGTATAATCTCGAGGCTTCATCCTTGAGTGCTTACTATTTAAGTTGTTATTGATCTTTTTGAGTTTTGGATTGTTGTTGATTGGAAAATTATTTTTGATCACATTAGACAAATAAGTTTTCTTACTTTTTCATTTTTGGTTGCATTATGAGTTTAGTTTGGGAAATAGTGTTGTGAGTGCATTCATATTCTTAGACAACGTTTTCTTTTTGAATTAGATCTCTGTTTTCATTTGAAAAGAAAAGAATTGAAGTTTGTTCTTCTATTGGTATTCTTTACAATAAATTTTTGCATTCAAATATTTGTTTAAAAAGAGAAAATTGGAAAATTTGGTAGCTTTGATTGTTTGGCATCAATATCATTCAAAGATTGAAGAAATTGTGTTTTGTAACTTGTTGTATTATGAAAAAAGGAAACCTTCTCCCTTATGTAATTATAGTTCATCGAACGGAAGATTGCATCTCATCACTCTTTTCATATTGTTGGGTCAAGGTCAAATACTTCATCAGTTTCATCCCGCTTCCTTTTTGAGTAAGAAACAACAATTAAAATTAAGCATAATTTTAAAATCTATCTAGCAACTTTTATTTTCTAGAACTTTTATACACCAACATTATCTAGGGATAACACTTTGGAATAGGTTGTGAGGAAGACTCTCCAAAGCATCAAAACACACAATAGTATCTTGTGATAGGGAGAGTTAAATTCACTTGCTACATTTTGTCCTGGGAAGCCCTTCTAACACAAGGGTCAATCACGAGGTTGCATTAGGGCCAGAAGAGTTACTTTCCATGCTTTGTTGGTCTTAGTATAGATATTTCACATATTATTGGGGGTCACTTGAGAAGAAAATCCTATGCGGAAATTCTTGAGTTGATTTCGAGCTTAGATACCCTTCCCTTGTGCGTTGATCAGACTGTCGACTGCTTCCCCAAGCATCATTGTCATAATTGGTAACCTTAGTAGCCTATCTCTTTAGAGTATTTACATGAGGTTATTGTGGAGGGGCATGTCTTCATGGTAGCTGGAATCGATGTTGGCCAAACTCACTCGGGCTCCTTGGAGGGTATACCCACGATTATGTGTGGGAGCTTGCACCAGGGTGTAAGTTCATTAAGCAGGTCGTCAATGTAACTTNTTGTCTTGCTCATGACGTTGGATTTCATCACCAACTAGTGATTTAGAAATAAGAAGGTTTGTTTTCATGCTTGATATCTAGATTTTATTAGTGGTGTGTTGTTTGTTTCTCTAGTTGGCCATAGATTTCTTTCATTCTTTATTCGGTGCGGACAACATTCGTCCTCGTCGTTCATGTAGGATGCAAGGGTTACCTCCGGAAGAGTCAGAAGAATACACTCCTTTTCTTCGTAATTCACCAGAGGGTGCTTCTCCTGAAGGAGCAGTCAATAACGACGTGTTCTCTGAGATCAAGAGTTCTACTACCTTGGTAGAATCAACACTTCCTGTAAATATGTTATTGAATGTTATACAAGATCCAATTTTTCTCTGAATAAACTCTTTGGGAGACGTTGTTGTTGAATACTACACTAGAATACCTACCGGACCTTACACAGAGTCCGGTGTGGATGATCCACCCTTTCAGAGTGAATCATTTATAACTGTGGTTCATATTGCTGAAATTTTTAATCCTAGCTTAGTCCCTGTCCGTTCTTTTTGGAGGACCTCCTCGGGACATGATATTTTTGATAAACTAGGAATGAGACCAAACCAATCTATGTCGTCACATACATCTATTACTTCTACTGCTTATATAGTATCGTTAGATCATTTTATTGGCACAACAAGTAATGTTGTTACAGGTTCAGACCCAATGTTGGTTGGTACTCATACAATCCTTCCTCTCCAGCTCACTAGCTCTACCACGGTCCCACAAGTTACACTTGTTTCTACCAGAAGTACGGTAGCAAATCAATCTCCTATTAAAACGCTCCTTCCTCTTAGATCAAATCCATCACTTCCACCTGGGTATAATGCTCTTAATACTTCTATTGCAAATCCTACCCAGGGTCCATCCAGAGGATCTAATCTTTTTGTTCCACCTAGGTATAATGTTGCTAGAGGTTTTGTTCCCACACCTACCCAGGTTCTATCCGGAGGGCTTAGAATTCCTCCACCACTAGGAGGATCTAATCATCTTGGCCCAAATATCTCCAATCAACTTGGAGGCACGAATCATTCTATCACTTCTGGTTTTCAACTTCATGTTCGAGGTCAACCTAAAGTTGGGGGGCAACCCCAAGTTGGGGGTCATAACCCAGTTTACGGGAAGTATATACCTAGATTACAAACTCAACCTTGGAATTTTCCTTTCCAAGGTAATCAACAACCGCCCGAGGGGAAAATTCCTCAATTAAATTCTTTTGTACCCCCTAATCCTGGGCAACCATATCCAGCCTCTGTAAATCCTACCTTGGGTCAAGCTTGTCATTCTAATGCTCGTTTCCAAGGTAGCATGCCCAATCAACCAACACATGTTCGTTACTTGACTCAAAACCCTCCACAACCAAATTTGACAGGACCCTCTAACTATCTAAAGACTACTTATGGTCTTACTAGTATACCTACGGGATCACCTCCTCAAAATTACCAGTTTCCTCAAGTGAATAGATAATTACCATTTCTAGCTACTTTGGATTTACCGGATTTATCTAGGATTTTGGATTATCCTATTTTGCATTCTCCTTATTGGACAATCATACCTGTTGTTATTGGATAAATCGGTAGGTGTGGACACTAATTGATCTCCCTAGATCCACCTAGATCTAGAACAAAACACACCAGAACATGACGCTTTCCTTAAGTTTTAAATATTGAATTTACTAACTAAAGAGGGATAGGTGACATACCGTTTAAACTCCACTTCCTCTTGCCATTGCCATCCTAGCTCCATTCCAACGCTCATACAATGATGAACCTATAAGAGAATGCAGCCAACCAAAGTGATAGTAATAACATAAACTCAATATAAACCTATGTACGTGATCAAGGAATCATACAATAAAAAACAACAAGATTTATAGGAAAGAATTATATTACTGTATCATATTAAATGTGAAAGAGAGATTACAACCATGGCCTTGATGTCGTAAGGTCCCTTCCAATTGTCCTTCGTTCCCCACACACTTCCACTCCAAGAATTATGAGAGCATAGATCTGATAATATTCACAATCTATCTTGACCAAAATGGCTTATCTAGCCAAGCTAACAATCTCCAAAGCTCAATCCAATCCAAGCCAATCCCAAAAGCCAAAGCTCAAAAGCCAACTTTATCCATGAGAGCTCCTCTCCTTTTATAAGTTGAAGAGGATAATGTGAGGAGGTTAGGATGATCCCACTAAATCATGAAAGCGAATAAGATCCAAACCATTCAGATGCAACCTCACCATGGAAGTTTCTCCTTCTATAAGCATCGAGAAGATGCTCGTTTTTCCCACGTATGAACATTCTCGCACCCTGCTTATAGAGCAACCTGTGAACCTATTGCAACCCAGCTATGGTGTAGCCTGTGAGAATTAGGCATTCTCGCACCCTAGCCATAGTGCAGCATGAGAAAATTATCTTTAATAGGGTTTTTATAAAGG
This sequence comes from Picea sitchensis, assembly GCA_010110895.2. Lineage (NCBI taxonomy): Eukaryota > Viridiplantae > Streptophyta > Pinopsida > Pinales > Pinaceae > Picea > Picea sitchensis. Next base: position 175,864 of record SNQJ01S0020026.1, read on the forward strand.
AAAATGCAACTTCTTTTCTCAGGAAAAGTTCTTCTCCCTTCTTTCTTCAGGAACTCAGGTCATTGACCCCTCTGAAGGAAACATATAGGTTTACATCATTAACGGTCATAAGGATGATGAAAATAATGTGTAACACCTGCCAAATTACCATCAGACATTCCTAAGTTTGACGGTCGATCGGGAGAAGACCCAAACAGTCACATCATGACATTTCATCTTTGGTGTTCATCCAACTCCTTGATGGATGACTCCATTTGATTATGTCTTTTCCAACACACTCTTATGGGTTCGACAACCAAATGGTATATATAATTTCCACAAGGATTCTTAAATAACTTTAACACCTTATATATGGATTTATTGACACATTACTAGTTACCGATACAATATGAGACATGAAACGAAATTTTGAGTTCATTTAAACAATCCTCTTCTACTCACATTTCAAATCATATTCACGAGTGGAGGAGAATAGGATGATTAATCAAATTTCCCCTTCCTGATCAATTATTGGCTGAGTGGTTTACCAAATCACTCATTGGTCCTATAGCCCATGATGTTTCCATGGGCGGTGTCATCACTAAAGAGTAGGCGATTAGTCTTGCTCAACACTTGGATCTCGTTTATTCACAAATGAGCATGTTATATGACTTGATCCCTGATGCTCCTCACCCGTCTACAAATCCAACCCCAACGCCTCTAGTAGCTTCTCATGCTACTGATGTTGTGATTGGAACTTTTCATGCTAAGACTCTGTCCAAACAACCCAGTCATTTCAATCCCAAATCTACTACTGCTAATGTACAAATGATACTCCTCCATCTCCCTCTCCCGGTAAAACCTTCGAGGTCAATACAATTGAGTCTTCATCTACCGGTAAAAATCAAAATAAAAAGAAAGGGAAGGGTAAGAATAAAGAGGATAAAACTAATAATCAACAATCCAATAAACCCAAGACTCAACCTACTGATGATAAATAAAAGTGAAAACCTCATTATCCTTGCCTTATCTACGGTGAGGACCATTATACGAAATATTGTCCGAGACGTGCTGAGGTTACTAAGTTCATGAAAGGGACTGGGACACTTTCTACACCTGTCGTTTTGTCACAACCTTTTCCTTCTCAACAACAGGCCCAATTGGTTATTCATGACCAGCCTTCTCCCTCTACCATATCTTATGTCCTTGTGTGTACTGGTGACTCCAAGAAGAACAAAGTTGCAGTCGCTACTCGAACCAAATATTATTCTCCTTATAAAGAGAAAGTTGATGATTCACCTCCTCCATTGGTTCAACTTCCTCCATTGACTTCACCTCCCAATGTTCCTCTTCATCTCGAAAGACCTAGTCTATATATAGTTCTTCGTCCTCCTCCTAAGGGCATCATTCGTAATTCATCATTTAACCCCCATGCACATGCCACTCAAAACTACAGTATTGTACAATATCTTACACAGGCACCTTCTGCGATGTCAGCTCTCGAAGTCCTTCAAAGTTGTCCTATGCAATGAAAGGCACTGTTGAATGCTATTGGTGGAATCGATCCTACTCATACGAATTTTATAATCTTTGACTTGGAATATCACATTCCAAGGCTCCCTCATCAATTATGTTTTCAAATACAAGTCATTGTGGAAAATACAGATATTTGTAGAAGAGTTGTTGATGAAGGAGATTCGACTTGCGTCATGTCTGTCACTTGTTGGAAAGCCATTGGCTCTCCTGACCTTACCGATTCACACAATACTTTAAAAGATTTTAATGGTACAGGATTTAAACCTTATGGTGTTATTCCTTCGTTATATATTACATTAGAAGGGAAAGAGTTTGCGGTTGAGGTTGAGGTGTTTGATGCACCTCTCGATTACAACCTTGTACTTGGCCGTAGTTGGATCGATGCAATGTGCAGTTGTTTCTACTCTTTTCCATGTGATATGTTTCCCTCACCAAGGTAAAGTTGTTATGGTAGATCATCTCGCCTTTTTAGTTCTGATTCATGCACTAGAAAAATTCCATTAATAGAGAAAAAACCTCCTAGTTATGAGAATGTTGGTGTGGGTCTTTTAAAGGATTCATTGTTAATGGGTACTTTCCCCATTCCACCACCCGATGTTCCTCCTCCTTTTGTCGCTTCTATTAACATGATTTCAAACAGTGTTGGTGAAACCATTGAGTCCTATGAGCCTTGTATAATATCTAGCTTGGATGAATGTCTTCATTATGGCGACCAAATGCCTTTAAATCCGGTGGAATTGGCTTATCAAGACATTCAATCGACAACTCCTTCTCCTCATTCTCTCTTAGATACATCTCTTGATCTGTTTCACATGGTAATTCACACCGATGAAATGATCATGACAGTTATTTCCATGGAAGATACCCCATGGGATGATGGGCATCATCGTTCTATCCTCTTCCTAGAACCCGAGACTATCGAGAGTTACCAATGGATTTCGAATACATCTACAGTAATTACTATTCCCCTAGTTTCTGAACTAACACAGGATGTTTTGTATGAAGGGAACTTGGGAAATATTTCACCTACCATCCCTCTAGATATTTCTATTAAGCATGGAATTGTGGAAAATGTTCATATAGGTGCCTCATGTTCTCCTGATGAGATCCAAACTTACAAGTCCCTTTTCCAAGAACTCTGTGATGTTTTTGCATGGAGTTATGAAGAAATTCCTGGAATTGATCCAGATATTGTTGTACATGAAATTAAGACATACCCTAATGCTAAACCTGTTAGACAAAGACTTCACCCAATTCATCCAAGAAAAGATGTTGCGATTAAACTCGAAGTTGAAAAACTTCTTAACGCTGGTTTTGTCTACCCTGTAGCATTGACTGGTTGGGTGTCCAATCTTTTTTTGGTTACGAAGAAACAAGGCATGATCAGTGTTTGTGTTGATTATAGGGATATTAACAAGGCTTGTCCCAAAGATAATTATCCAACCCCTTTAGTCGACCAAATCTTTGACGATTTTGCTGGGAGTAAAATATTCTCTTTGATGGATGGATTCTCCGGCTATAACTAAATCAATATTTTACCCATGGATCAACATAAGACTGCTTTTATTTTCCCTTGGGGTACCTTCGCATACTGTAAACTTCCTTTTGGGCTCAAGAATGCTAGTGCAACTTTTCAATGCGCTATGTCTTATGCTTTTCATGATATTAAGCACATTGTACAACCTTACCTAGATGACTTATCGATGCATTCCATGCGTCACCAAGATCACCCGACACACTTACGAGCCATTTTCCTACACTGTCACTATTATCGAAAACAATTGAATCCGCATAAATGTGTTTTTATTGTGGATTCTGGATGACTTCTCAGATTTATTGTTTCTATGCATGGGATTAGGGTGGATCCTTTGAAGGTTGAAGCTATTCTCAATTTTCCTCCTCCTTCTACCTTACGACAACTACAAAATTTGCAAGGGAAGGAAAATGTTTTACATCGATTCATTCTGAATTATGTCGAATTAACAAAAGGTTTCACTCGAATTCCTAAGAAGGGTCATGATTTTGTATGGGATGACACTGCCAACAAATCCTTTGAAGATTTGAAACTTACCTTAACCCGTACACCACTTTGATTTCCTGCCAATTATAGTCGATATTATTTCTTATAATTGGATGCTTCGAACTCTACCATAGCCATGGTTCTATTCCAAGAGGATGATTCACACGATGAACATGTTATTTACTATTTGATTTAGAGTCTTATGACCACCAAAACAAAATATATGCATGTGCAGAAATTGGCCTTGGCAGCTGTTCAAGATGTTCAACATTTTCGTCCTTATATCTTATTATGCAAAACCATGATTATTTCTGATTGCAACCCTATGAAACATATCCTTACACGATAATTGTTGGGGGGGAAATACTCCAGATGGATAATGATTCTCCCATATTTTTATTTGGAGTTTGAAAGAGCCGAGTCAAAGAAATATTTGGTTTTTCCGAGTTGATATGTGGCCTTCCCTTCGCTAAGACAAAAATTGTGGTAGAAGATTCTTTTCTTGATGAGTCTCTCTTTCTGAATAGTTTAGATGATATCTGGTATGGAGACATTATCATTTATCTCCAAACCCAAACTTTTCGGCCTTATCTTTCTCATGTAGATCATCATCGAATTTGGTATCAAGCTAGCCAATACATTATCCTCGCTAATACCCTTTACCATCATGGTATTGATTCCATATTTCAACGATGTCTAACCTATGATGAAGCCGAGAAATCTTTAAATGACTATCATTCTGAAGCATGTGGAAGTCATATGTCTGGGTATTCCACTGCCCAAAATATCTTACGAGCTAATTACTTCTGGCCTTCGTTGTTTAAGGATTGCATTACTGTCATTCAGAAATTCCACTCTTTTCAAACACATAACAATAAGATTCAATCACATCTTGCTCCTCTTTACCCTGTAGTTTCCATTGGTACAATCCATAACGGGGCATTGACTTCATGACATGTAAGCCTCACTCAGTCAGGGGGTATGGATATTGTTGAAGGTGAATCCGCGGAAAAGTGGATTCCCTCTTGGCCTCTGGACTCCTAAGGCCAAGACAGAAAAGTGCTTAACATGGACACTGACTTCCTTTTAGATCTAATCAAGCTAATAAATGAAAGATAAGGAGAAAGATATATACCTTGTTAGCAATGTTTTTCCTTGCAAAGTCATGGTTGAGCTTTGATCTTGAGCTCCCTCATTGTAACGCTCCCCCGACCATCATCCATCCCACTAGCTGGGCAGACACTACTATGTGGAACAACATTCTCATACTTATTTATAGATATACATGCATTTAAAACAAGTTAAACACATTTAAACTCAGAGTCAACACAAGATTACTGCTAACATGTAGATTTAATGGGATTAACATTAATTTCATGATTATAGTGGAATACATGATAAATATAAGAAACACAAGCATGCAAAACATAATTTAAACATAAGCTGATACTTATCTTGAAACTGTAGTAATTCCACCAACCACGTGCAGGCCTTCCATGAACCTCCCATTCTTAGACCACGTTTGTCATCAATCTCAGTAGTGGGTCACCCCTGAGATGGGGCTAAGATCCACCCAAGGTAAGGAATCCTAGGTTAGGCTGAGGTTACAGGGAAAACACATAGTCACAAGGAAAGATTCTCTCCCAGGAACCACTTATGCCCACTGCCCACAGACTCTCCTTCCCCACATGCATGTTCCACCCCAGGAGTATACACCTTCTCTATCACCTAGATAGTCCTTCGGCTGCTAACCTCCCTTGCATTGGGCTTCAGCAACAGACTGGACCAAAAATCTCCGAGCTCCGTGGCAGCTACAGGATTCCTTCCAGGAGCTCTCTCCTTCCTTCGTGCACTCTTTCACCTGGAGAGAGTCACTCACAGGACAGGAAACCTATCATTTCAACCACAATGCAAGATACCAGATATAATAAATACGCATAACAAAAATAAAATGCTAGAAATGGCAGAATAACAGTAATATAACCAGCATAATCTCCACAATAATACAGAAATAATATGAGAACAACAACTGAAATAACACTTTGATTCAGAAAGAAATGTTCACAGGATTCTTCGAGGGGGCAACCTCCAGTCGAGCAACACTCTATTACAATAATCTCCAAGCTAGGGTTTTCATACCCTCGACCCTTATTTATACTAAATATGTCTATTAAGAGAAGCAACTAGAGGAAGATCCTTCTAAAAGTGGAAGCTTCTATTATGTCTTCTTACATCCTCCTTATTCTATTTTATTAAAAGGCCTTATTAATAATGACCTTTATTACATCCGAATACATTGATCTACCTATGTGTGGGTTAGGACCTTAACATGTTCGCCCCCTTAAAAAACAACCTTTTCCTCAAGGCTTGAGATGTGGAAACTGCTACAGAATGGTAGCTGGTTCCCAAGTGGCATCTGCTGGAGTCATATGTTTCCACTGTACTAGCACTTCCTTGATGGTTCTGTGACGTAGGCAATGCTCATGCTGGTCCAAAACTGCTTCTGGATGTAGCCAAATGGATCCTTCTTCAACTAACTCGGGAAGGTTGGTTTGAATTTGGCACCTGGTTCCAATCACCTTCTTCAAGCATGAAACATGAAAAACAGGATGTAGCTTTGACTGACTGGGTAGAGCTAACTGATATGCGACTTGTCCCACACGCTTGAGAACTGTGTAAGGACCATAAAATTTGGGCGCTAGTTTCTGACAATGCTTAGCCTTGAGAGAAGTTTTCTTA
>SNQJ01S0020027.1:25009-62328 GCA_010110895.2 Picea sitchensis
CTAGAAGCCTGTAAAATTTAAAACGTTTTAGTGTGTAGGTTTTCATAATTTGTCATAATATTGTGTTTAGTGTATGTGAGAGTTTTGTAAACGTTTGGAAAATTTACATACAATTAAATTTTATACAGTTAAATTTCTAATCTCCAGAGAAACACAAACACAGTTAAATCTCCAGAAAAAACACACACTTACCGCTAACTCCGGCTGGTGAATGCCAAAAGGCTTATTGCTGGTAAGAAGAAAAGAAGAATATGAAATTACTGAAGAATATTAAACTATTGCTGGTAACTAGCACAGCTGCTAACTCCGGCTGGAGAACGCAGAAAGATATGATGTTACAGTGATTTCTTAATATGATTAGGTAAATGTTAAAAAGTAATCAGCTTAATCTTCAATGTATAACCATCAGATTAGAATTTAAGATTAAAAGATCATTAATTGTGCCCATCGGCGTAAATATGTACTATTGTCATTGATTTGGAAGTACCACTAAAAATATCACTGAAGAATATAAAACTATTGATTATAAATATGGCACAAATGTAAATCTAATATTGTAAAATGATAAAAAGTTAATAGTGTAGTAAATTTGTGATTTCAGTTAAGTTTGTTAATCATTCAAAAGTGGCAATTAGATGGTCACACAGTAATTTCTTAATCATATTAAATAAATGTTAAAAAGTAAACAGGTTAACAGAAGCTTTTAAAAATGCTAGAAAGTTCATTGATTTAGAAGGACCACTAAGAATATACTAACATCTTCAATTGATAATCATAAGATTGAAATTTATGATGAAAAGATTATTTAATATACTCATTGTCAATAAATATAATAAATATAAGCCTTTGAAAATAACTAGCAATCCCATAATCCCATAATCAGGAAAGAATCTCGAATCTGGAGAAAACCTAATACAGAACCTCTAAAGCGAACATTGTGGTAATAATGGCGAAGAATGAAGAGCTCACATAAGATGATATTCCACTGCAAGACGGCATTTGAGCGGCTGCTTCAAACGCGTTACTCTAGCAATGTGTTCTCCAATGGGGTCTAATCTGTTTCCTCCTTGTACCCCAATTGCCTCTAACGCGCTCGTCCAGGGTCTGCCCAAGGCCATCAGAAGGGGTCGGGTGTGCCAGGGCAAGCGGGGGATTATTTCCTCCTTCACAATGTGATCAACAATACCAGGGATCAGTAAAGAATCGGCCATGGCTATGGAATGGACGTCCTTGCAGCTCTGTTCTCTATTGGTTTATGTATAAAATATGTTTAGGTCATCCCTTCGTATTCTCCTTGCCTGATGTCCTTTCATTTTTCTTCTTTCCTGTCCAACTCCAGTGTAGTGACCGTACTTAATTAAATATAAAATTTAATACAATTTAACATATAAATCATTTCTCATACTTAAATTATTCCTTCATATAAGCATGAATATTCTGCAGAAATTAAAATCTATGTACAGTATGAAAATAACTTAGCAATTCATAATAAAATACCTGCTTCTGATTGTTCTTTGCTGACTCTCCTTCCCTCATTAATTTCTTTATCTCCCCCGTTTAATATATTATCCCCTTCTTTAATGTCTTATCCCATCCTGCATAAGTAAAGCAGGTAATTAAACAAATTAAAATTATTAAACCCCTTAAATTTATTACCCATATCATTGAATGTGATATATAATTAATTAATTAATTAATTAATCAAAAGTTATAAACAATTAATTAATATTATTAATGTTAATCATTGTTTAATTAATACCATATTAGGACAATTAATTATCTAATTAATTTTACTTAATAATCCCTAAGCATATATTCAACTAGGGTTGTTACATCCAGTGCCACTATTCTTAGTATGGTAAAATGTATTTTTATCACTGAAAAACAAAGGATTAAACATGGTAGAATCATGGATCATTACTCATGATTAATATTTAGTTGGAAAACAAAAGATCTGCATGGTAAAATCATGGATCATTATTCACTATTAAGATTGTAGTTGGGTTGACCACTCTTCTTTATTATTATTATGTGTAATTTTATTTATTATTTATAATTTATTTAAGATTGTAATTGGGTTGGTCAATTTTCATTATTATTATTATGTATAATTTTATTTATTATTTATTTATGAAGAGGTATATTTAAGAGTTTTTATTTTTATTTTTAGAGACCAACTGTTAATTAAGGAGTCTTACAAAGAGATTGTTTAGACATTGTAATTCATCTAACTTATTTTGATAGTTATATTGGGAAGTGATATTTGACATACAAGTATTACTTTAGGTAGTCACAAGTATTACTTCAGGTAGTCACGGTAAAAAGTGGAGGGTTTTGATCATAAAGTATTGTAATTCATCTAACTTATTTTGACAGTTATGTTGGGAAGTGATATTTGACATACAAGTGAGTATTACTTCAGTTAGTCATAGCAAAAAGTGGAGGGTTTTGATCATAAAGTGTTTTTAAGTTATATGGGAGTTTTTTTAAGTTGTATTGGAAGGCTTTATTTGATAGTTATGTTGGGAAGTGATATTGGACATACAAATGAGTATTACTTCAAATAATCATAGCAAAAAGTGGAAAGTTTTAATTCTAAAGTGTGTTTTAATGTTATATTGAAGTTTTTTTAAGTTGTATTGGAGAGATTTAATCATAAAGTGTGTTTTTAAATTATATTGGAGTATTTTTAAGTTGTGGAAAGATTGGTTAATTTTATATTTTTTTTATTATTATTAAATTTAAATATAATAATAAAATAATACTATAATAATTAATTGATTATTTTTCATCTTTTAATATTCACTCTATAAGTCCATTGAATTACGTTCGTTTTTTTTATAAGTTGACTGAATTATATTAGTTACTAATATAAATATTAGTTACTTTAAAATTTTATATCATAAATATTATTTGTTACTAAATCAATGAAGAATAGAGTTAGTTTTTTTTATAACATTAAATTAAATTTCTATATCATAACTATCATTTATTACTATCTTAATTTAAAATGATAGTTACTTTAAAATTTTATATCATAAATATTATTTGTTACTAAATCAATGAAGAATAGAGTTAGTTTTTTTTATAACATTAAATTAAATTTCTATATCATAACTATCATTTATTACTATCTTAATTTAAAATGAAGGCTTACATTAAACATCTATATGAACCAAATATATATCATAAATATTATTTGTTACTAAATCAATCAAGAGACTTACATTAAACATTTATACGAATCAAATATATATCATAAATATTATTTTTTACTAAATCAATCAAGAATTAAGTTAGTTTTTTTTTTTATAGAATTGAACTTAAATTTCTATATCATAACTATCATTTATTACTATCTTAATTTAAGATCAAGACTTACATTAAACATTGATATGAACCAAATATATATCATAAATATAATTTGTTATTAAATCAATCAAAAGGCTTACATTAAACATTTATATGAAGCAAATATATATCATAAATATTATTTGTTACTAAATCAATCAAGAATTGAGTTAGTTTTTTTTATAATATTAAACTTAAATTTCTATATATAACTATCATTTATTACTATCTTAATTTAAAATCAAGGCTTACATTAAACATTTATAAGAACCAAATATCATGTAATATTCACTTCATAAGCTCATTGAATTATGTTAGTTTTCTTTGTAATATTAAAATTTAACCTCTATATTATGAATTTTTTTATTATTAGGTTAATTTAAGATCAATTATATCTCTCCCTATATGTGTGGAGTACTACATTTTCATTTACTATGTATTAAGCTAAAAAATTGATATAGGTAGGTGTATGAAGTTGCTTCCCTTTTTCATTACAACAAGAATGCATATTTATTGTAATTTTTAAAAACATATGCATATTTGAAGAATGCATATGTGTTCCTATTTAAATAGTTTCGTCACTTTTCAAAGTTGCATAGAAGAAATTGCCACATGGAACCAAAAGAAATTTCCACAAAGACACCTCGGGATGGAGATAGGATTCAGGCCACTTGTATTATGATATCATCCTTAACACACAATTTGGTTTCGAATAACGCATTTGTGGAAACATCAGGTCAGGATACATCATCACATGATGTTAGACCACTAGGTGTATATAGGGCCTTCAAAACATGTGATTTTAAACCATTCACCACATCTAGCTGGGCTATCTCTTCCAGTTAGAGCCTAGTTGTTCTTCATTGATGCTCTTATTACAGACATACTTTTCATGGCCCGATAGAGGATCCTATTTAGTATAGTTTCGTGGACAAGGTTAGTTCTACATATTTTGTAGGAACAATATTTTTCAGAAATTGACCCTTGAGTGACAAAATTGCATTGTATTTGATTGAGAAAAACTCTAGTTCCAAATATTGTAAACTAAAACAAGATTTGGGCCATGAACTCATGGCAGAAGAGTCCCTCATATGTAATCCAATCTCATGAGTCCAATGGAATTGATGGTTCATCAATATAAGTCCCATATATTGTTTTATGTTGAGATGCAACTCATTTCCTAAATCTATTCAAGGATAAATATAGAACTTTTGTGAGGGGTATAAAAACCAAATCAATAAGTAGAATTGAGTGTCATAATATCTTGTAAGCACTCTTGGACAAGGTCAATATGACCACACCATCCACATGCTCCATGTTATACCTTATATTCTCCTAAGTGTATCCTATACTTTTTTGTCAGATGTGGACCATCATATGAGTAGACTATGTGCCCTATTGTATCATGAAGAGCCAAAAAGTGTGGTTGTATTTTTACTTATGTATTGTATTGGACCATGCTTAGATGTTATATGTACAGGTATGTGTATTATGTATTAACTCCAAACCCCAAGTGGTGATTCGTGGCCCATCCTTTTAGTCTACATTTTAATATTGGATTTTACTTTTATGGCTACGATCAACTACCCATTAGTGTTGGGAACTCTCACAATGTTAGTCATTTATGATATGGGTTAGGTATGAAACCATATAGGGGTAGATCTACCAAGAAACATGATCTAGGGGAGCCACATGGTCTCTTTCCCCTTTGTATTTGACCAAAATTGTTTCTCTTTGTAAATGTTGTCACACCTATGTATAGAAAACTTATTGTATTCCTAAGAATGGGTCCCTTTATTATGTATTCATCACACTTTTCCCATCTACTATCAGAGATGATTATGCATATGTTCATTTAGTTTCATGTCTCCCAAGGTATTGTTATAGTTATTGAGTCATTACACATATTTCAAGCCATTGATCACATCCATCGATGCACATTTGGGCTACTTTTGAAAACATGCACATCCTCTACACATGTCACTTTGGAAGTCCTAGAACGATCCTCTTCTTTCACCATTTTTGGAGGTGTCTTCCACTTGATTTGGGGAGAAACCCACACGTGTGCGGTTTATGATATCCTTGTGGATGTTTTGGGTCATGATTTTACTTGAACGTGGATCTTCATTTCTTTATAGAGCATATTTGGTTGATTTGAGGGATTGATCATGATGTGGAGACTATTCTTGATCATTTCTTGGGAACATTATGAGGAGTTCGTACACTTTTGAGGTCATTCTCCATGATTTCATGAGGTTCTCCACTTGGAGGAGACGAAAATTGGAGCTTTTATTTCTTGGGAGGCCTCCTCCTCCACCAATTTATATAAGGAAGGCATACCATGGGAAAGTGGATGAAGAATCATTTATAGCTACATGCTACAGGATTTTCAAAGGAGCTCTTCAAGAAGAAATTTGTCTTCATATTAGGTTAGCCTTACTTGTGTGAGGCCTAGGGAGGAGCAACAGAAAGGATCCAAGGAGGAATGCATCATGACTCAAGGTATGATGATGTTGATGTATTCACCCTTTATTTGATTGATATATAGAGCTATGTGGTTTTCCCCTTACCAAATCTATCGTATTCATCTTTGCATGGAAGATATGAACTTGCCTTGGGTAGATTATATTAGATCTAGACTAGATATATGATTTCTCAATTCTTAATAAGGTTTTAGGATTGATATCTATTGTCATTTGCATACAAGAAGTAGGTTGCAGGACTTGGCGATGGATCTTCGAAGCTGCGATGACTAGGATATGTAAGTACAATCATTGATTCCATGGTATGTCATTCTATATTATTTCTCAAATAGGAACAAATCTATTAGATATAGGGAAAATTTTGTAGTGATCTATACCATTGTTTGTATTGTATAAAGGGAAGATCCATGGAAGTTCTTACTTATCTAAAGGTGAGATTTGTATGTTAATAGAATTAGCGACTCCACCAGGTAAGGATCCTTGATTATTCCTTAGTTTTGGATTACCCTTTTCACTTTTAACTCTAAGACTTATTATATATCCCATTGGCTTACTCATCACTCTATGAGAGGGTGGATCTCTCATATTTGTTATATCTAGGCCAGATCTGGGCCTTTTCCCAAAATTTTGCAGATAGTCACGATTGACTAGCTCACACCAGTGTGATTGGTCATGAGTTCAAGAATTTTTTTCGCATGACCACCTACAAACAGTCATTATATACATACATGATAGGCCACGACCACCCCTATTAGTTTCTATTTAAAAAAATAAATCGTTATCCCGATAATAGGTCGCGACCCCAAGGAGGAATGCATCATGTATCAAAGTATGACGATGTTGTTTTCCTATGACCACCTACAAACTGTCGTTATCTACATACATGGTAGGTCGCAACCAATACCCCTATTGGTGTCTATCCTGTTAGGCATCTGATAGCATAGATCCACTCTTTTTTTAACCTCTTCTTTATTTCTTGTTTTTCCAGGTGGATTTAAGGTGTTGATTTTTTTGTATGATTGTTTTGGCGCTACCTGAGTAAGGTTATCCCTCGACCTTCCCTGTAGGGTGCATGAAAAAAATCTTGTCGGGTGCAAAAAATATTTGTTTTTCGTGAATTTATTTTTGGATTTTTTTGTTTGAAGCCTAGGATCCCTATTCTTGGGAAAGTGAACCTTTAGAACTTAGTTTTCGAAGGATTTTTTCATTATTTTTTCCATGGTATAAAATATATAAAGGAAAATTTCATTTTGTGATCATCTCTTTTGGAGCATTTTAGGACTTTTTTTTTTCATAATTGCATTGGAGTGTTGCGTGTGAATTTTTGGGGTCTAAAACTGTGTTTTGGAGTGATTGTTAAGTACCTATACCAGATCTACAAATATACTTCAATAATACCAAGAATAAACCATAAACCATTCACCATAACATGAACACAAGAAATAGAGAAAACCCTTGAGGTAGGGTAACACCATATATTAATCCTTATGGAAGGATAAGACTCCTCAAACAATCATTGCTTGTACAATCACAATATTCTTCACTATGTTTCATTACATGGCCTACACTTCTTTATATAGCTCTCCCTATCTCCTAGGAACCTTCTAGAGAGCCTTCTCACATTTATTACATCCAACTACCATAGTGGGCCTTTATTAATATAGTGGACCTAGTCCACCTTACATTGAATGACCACATTCCCATATATTAAATGACTTCCACTAATAACAAATAACTACATTCCCATTGGGTACCTCCCTAGGTACCCCATATTACCTCCCTAGGTATACTACATTCCATCCCCCTTCACATGTTTCATCCTTGAAACATGAGAAGAAACCAAGCAATATGACCGGCTAAGCAATGTAGCCAACTGGTACCAAGTACGACCATCCATCCATCCCAATGGAAGTCGAACATGATGTCTATCTGCTACCTTTCACCCTTATCTTTCTTTGTATCATGTCGAGGTTGTTATGGGATTGTTTCTATAGCTTGAGCTCTTCCCGTAGTGTCAGTAATCCTCCATGCACCCCTTGATTGGTTTTCTATCTGGTGCCCTGCTGGTGCATAAATGTGTTGATGCACATGCCCTTGCCTTGATGACTTTTGTGTCTCTATATGATGTGGATGGCAATATACAACAACTGTAGGAATTTGTTTTTTTTTCTTAAAATCTGCAACACTTTGTGCCTTTGAGTCAATGACCTCCTTAGCTTCCTGATTATGTCCTTGTAGTTTTTCTTCATCTCCTTCTGTAGACTCTGTCTCTAATTCAACTTCAGACTGGGAAATAACTTCTTTGCTAGCTTTCATGGGTCCATCTTTCTTACTAAGAGACACATCCTGCAATGTGATTTTCTTTTTCTTGTACCACAACTTTAAAAACTTCTTTTGCACATTAATATTAATGGTACCCACTGATTCTATCCAAGGATATTGCACATTAATATTAATGTACCCACTGATTCTTATCACAACGTTGATATCCCAAAACAATATCCACTTCATCCATACCATGGATAAAAATCAACACGCAACACATATTTATCCATGGTAATCTTCAAATTCTAAAATTTGAACATTTTCACCCTCAAACTTTGTTCTTTGAATATTCTTTACTGGAACTTGGTAACGGTTAACCAACTAAACATTGGATAAAATTATGCATGCAACTAGGGTTGGTTAGGAACAATGATATTTTCTTTATGAATACAACCATGAACATGTAATATGGATTTTTCACATGAAAATAAACTCTTGGTTGTCTATTTATCCTTATTTTCCATGAGACCACTTGTCTAACAATATTTTTCAAATTCTCCATTGAGAGTGTCATCATCTCCTTATAAACAAGCGATTTCCACCAAATGTTTACTACTCTGTAATTTTGAGATCTACCTATCAGCTACCTTCCCATTGACTTATTTATTTAATGAATGATTCAACACTAGGGCCATCACATTTCAAAATATCCCTCTTACAGAAAAACCCCAAAGAATAGAACAATAAGTTACTACAGAAAAATTATGTGCTTTTTCGAAAACCCTGAAAACTGTGGAATTTAAAATGCTCATACTTATCAACCCATTGAATGATTTGTTTTTTGAAATTGCATTTTTCCGAGAAGAATTAAAATACCCAATTTGTTTATCAAAATTAAACTCGTAAATCATATCTCAACCAGTGTGCCGCCCACTTTTTCTTCCCTAAAAAATTCTGCAGATAAAAGAGAAGAGAAACAAAATATTCCCTTCTTTGGCCAAGGAAAGTGCTCTGATACCAATTGTTAAGTACCTATACCGAATATTACAAATATACCCCTAAATAATACCAAGAATACACCATAAACCATTCACCATAACATGAACACAAGAAATAGAGAAACCCTGAGGTAGGGTACACAATACATTAATCCTTATGGAAGGATTAAACTCCTCAAGCAATCCTTGTTTGTACAATCACAATATTTTTTCACTATGTTTTCATTACATTGCCTACACTTCTTTTTATAGATCTCCCTATCTCCTCTAGGAACCTTCTAGAGAGCCTTCACATTTATTACATCCAACTACCAGTGGGCCTTTATTAATATAGTAGACCTAGTCCACCTACATTGAATGACCACATTCTATATATATTAAATGACTTCCACTAATAACACAAAACTACCATTGCAAATTCCTCCCTAGGTATACTTCTTCATGTTTCATCCGAAGCGAGAAGAAACCACATAATATGATCAGATAAGCAATGTAGCCAACCTGCACTAAGTAATTTAATTATCCATCCATCCCAATGGAATTCTAACATGATGTCTATATGCTACCTTTCAACCCTTCTTATCTTTCTCTACATCATGTTGAGGTTGCCATGGGATTGTTTCTATAGCTTGAGCTCTTCCCTGAGTGTCGGGTAGTCCCATGCAACTTGATCGGTTTTCTCTCTGGCTCTGTGCATGGAGGTGCATAAATGTGTTGATGCACATGCCCTTGCCTTGATGACTTTTGTGTCTCTATATGATGTTGTTACACATTATTTTCTGGCTATCCCTATGATCCTTAATGATGTAAACCTATATGTTTCTTCAGAGGGGTCAGTGTCCTGTGTTCCTAAAGAGAGAAGGGAGAAGAACTTTCCCCGAAAAGAAGTTGCATTTTCCTAAGTAAAACCTTATAAAAATAAAGTTCTCGGGTAGGTTGCTATATAGCGGGGAAAGCAGAATGACCCACGTTGTGTTGCACTATAGCTAGGTGTGTGTGTTCATAGGTTTCTATAGCTAGGTGCTGCATAATGCCCCATCGGGAAAAATGAGTTTCTAATTCTAGAAGGAGAAACTTCTATGGTGAGGTGGCATGGTTTTACCCAATTTCATGATTTAGTGGGATCATCCCAACTCCTCACCTATCATCCCTCTTCAACTTATAAAAGGAGAGGATTTATCATGAGAAAGTTAGCTTGGGTTAGCTTTTGTTGGTTCATGAACTTGTTCTTGATTTGCTTGGAATTATTATCTTGGTGAGAGTGGCTTTGAGATTTGCTTTGTCAAGATAGATTCGAGAATATCAATGCATCTTATGCTCTTAATTTTGGATTGAAAGTGGGGAACAAAGGACAGTTGGAAGGGACCTTTACGACATCAAGGCAATGGTTGTAATCTCTCTTCACATTTAATATGATACAAAGAATATGATTATTTCTATAAAGCTTGTTGTGTTTTATTGTATGATTCCCTGACTACAGGGTTTTATTGAGTTTATGCTATTGCTAATACTTTGATTGGTTTGTGTTGTCTTGGTCTTGACTAAAAGCATCTCGTGAGCTGCGTGAGAAACAAAGACCCTAGGAAGGCATCAAGGCATGTTATTTTTCTTGCCTCCTAGTTAATTCAATATTTAAACTTAAGGAAAGTGTCATATCCTGTCCTATTTTGTTCTAAATACCAGGTGGATCTAGGATCGCTGTTCGCACTCTACGGATTTATCCACAACAAATTGGCGCATTCCACTGGGGAACTGATTGTTTTCTAGTTAGTCTAGTTTCCTTTCCTATGATTTCTTGTTTTCTGGTCTCTAAGTCTGTGGGAGATCCATCAAGACTCTCCGGAGGAAAGTTCACTCAAAAATTTTGTCCTTTTCCAATGAGTTTACATATTCTCGTGACCGTGACTTTTAGTGGCCCCATGAATATCTAAGTTCCTGACCTCTACCGTAATCCAAAGGCGATGTTTGCAAATTCTCTTTGTGTTCAGATCAGAACTCCACTATCATTCAAGACCTAGACCCTATATCTATGTTGCGAACCCATTTGAAATTTGTGTTTGAAATTATGATATCCTATTTTTTGATGTCCAATTTTGCTGATCACCGGACTGAACTTTTGGAGCCTATATTGATCCTGCTTTTGCACCGCTTGACACATCCTTTGAGTTGCTTTTACTACTTTTGCTTTGTTTGGTTTTGATGGATTAGTCTCTTGCTTTGAGTGTTTTCAATTCTAAAGCATGTGTTTTCCTTTAGAATTGTTTAGGAAAGATCAAATTTCTTCTGAATAGTTCGCATTAAAAGAGAACTTTTAGTTTGGGTTTCTTTGTTTTAAGAACTTTCATTACCGCTTTTAGTGAAATTTTTGAACAAAAGATTTTTTTTTTATTTTATTTCTTTATATTAGATTGGGGCATCCTTGTATTTAGTATAAAATTGCATGATTCTTGGTGTTTTTTATCTTAAATTATGAAAATTCCCCTCATGGACGGGGACATGAATCGCATTGTTCTCAAGACTTTTTCCTCTTTTCATTTCTTGAGAATCTTGATATTGATGAGTTTAATATATTTTGGGACATCGTGTATATGGGAATGATAAATGTTTTCCTTCTCGAGTATAGCTTTTATTGAAATGAAAAGATTGCATCTTCATATCTTTGCATAATTTTCGAAATGGTCAAACACCATATTGTCCACTTCATTTTCCTTTTGAGTAACAACAAACATAAAATAAAGCTTTTCTATAAAATTGATTAGACATTTTTATCTTTTCTCAGTAAACCTACATTAGATTAGTTGTAGGGCTTTGGAATAGGTGTGAAAGATAACTTTCCAAAGTTGCAAACAAACATAGAATCTTGAGTTAGGAGCCGTTAAATCCATCTATTGGCATTTTTTCCTCGGGAAGCCCTTCTAACACAAGGGTCAATCACAAGGTCGACTTGAGACCGGAAGAGTTACCTTCACCCCGCTTTGTTGGTTTTGGTGTAGAGTTTGCGTGTATTATGGGGGTCGCTGAGAGGTATACCCACAATGATTAGGGGAAGCCTTTCTCGAGTTGGATTTCCTTCGCTACAGATACCCCCGCCTGGCAGGATCTGACCGCTGACCGCCCCCTGGCTTTATTGTTGTCGCTGGGTAACCTTAGTGGCCTATCTCTTAGGGTCTTTGGCTACACAAGGTGACTGTGAGGGGCAAGTCTTCACAGTACATAGAATCGACGTTGGCCAAAATAAATCGGGCTCCTTGGAGGGTATACCCACGACATGTGTGGATCTGCAACTGTGGGTGTAAGTCCAAGGTGTCGTCAACGTAACTTCTTTCCACCCGCCTATCTCACTTCTCTTACATTGTTCACACTTCCATCACCAACTAGTATGTTCATTGTGAGAAGGTTTTGTTTGCTTGCTTGCTTACTAGATTTTTAGCTTGGTGTTGTTTGTTTTCCTTAGAGGACTTAGATTGATTTTTTGTTTTAATGGCGCCGCTTCCTAAATGACCAATGAAGGAACCTCTGCTCCAGTGGGGAACCTTTTTTTTTCCCTTCCATGGAAAACATTGGGTCCCTTACCACCTCGCTACTTTGAGTGTTTCAGGTATCACAATTGAATTACCGGTATGGTTGTTTCCACTACGTAACTCAATGTAGTAAGTGCTTCGGGTCGGCATACTTCCCCAAGAGCATCAACCCTTACAAGATCCTTCACCTTCTTCACCAAGAAGGTCTTCTTCGCCTTTCACTTCTGTAATGTCGCTTTCTTCCAAGTTTCATCTTCTTCGCCGGTGAAAGTTCGCTAGTAACTCTAAGTGAAAAGAAGAAGAAGAAAAAGAAGATTAAGAAGAAGAAAGATAAACAAGGGTCAAACCTCCAACCACCGGCTAAACATGTTGGAAAACAACCAGGCCATCAAGTAATCGTGTTGGCTGATGTCAAGATCATTTAAACAACTCAGAAGCTCAAGCAATTCTTGCAGGTGCTTTGTAAGGGTAGCCATCTTCTAAGGAATGCCCTCCTAGTTCATTCAAGGTTAAAGAAGCGTGGTCTACACATCTCGCCAACCCATGCCGCCGGCTAACAACATGTTGATGACTTCCCATCGCCTAGTCACAATACCGTTGAGAAGAAGAAAATTAGATTCAAGTTCCTGGCGTTGGTGCAAAGGAAATATTCTAACTCATCTTTGCCTCATATGGACAAAGCCTCAAATCGGAAAACATGATCATTTACGCCACCAACTTCCGCAACATGCATCATAAAATTCTCTCAACCCACCTCAGAGGTTGATGGAATGATCAATCGCCCTTCACGGGCTTAATCGGGTTGATCATGTGGTCAACTGCCACGCCCTTAGTTGAACCAGTGAAAGTGGTTGACTTTCGATAGTATCTCGTCAATCCCACTCTCAGAGGGAAATCCAAGCTGGCCGATCCGCTTCACATGTCGGCCCTATCTTCCCTTGGAGAATGAAACCCATTTGGTCGATCTGATCTCATCATCATCGGTCGATCCTACTCTCCCCGCTAGAGAGTAAACCCGATAATTTCCATGTTTTTCTCGTTGATACAGAATCTACCATGTCGTGGGGTATTCCTCCTTCTCCGTGGAACCTCCTCCAAGTAAAGAAGCCATCCTTTTTAATTGGGTTGCACTAGCCGGACCTCGTCTTCCCTCTCAAACTACTTTCAATATTACAATACAATTTTTTGGTCAGGACATTCCTCAAAATTTGATAGATGAAGGTTCATCTATTAGTATTTTATCCTCTATTGCTTGGCAAGCTCTGGGTTATCCCTTCCGCCATACCGGTTACTAATGAAAACTGCTTAACTTTTAAATGTAGAACCAACAACCTTTGAGGGACCCTTCCTCGCTCGTAGAACCTTTAGGGAGGGAAAACTGTCTTTATTGACGCCATGGTAGTCCAAGACCCCTTGGGATTTTGTTTTACTCCCTGGGCAAGATTAATGATGCCATGAAAGCTATTGTGTCTACTCTTTTCGTGCGATATCTTTCCCAATGCATGGACGAAGGTGACTATTGATCAAATTTCATTCATTGACCCTACCCGGATTGCCTCCCCGAATTGTTCTTGTGCGCAGAAAAGTATCACCGGCCAGCCGTGCCTTTCATATGTATGCTTGTCGCCCATGGCTTCAACTTCATGACTTAGATCCAAAGAGGTTGACATGGTAATCTCTTCATAGGGCTAAGATGTTCTAATCTCTTAACTTCCTGTCACTTAATTTCATATGTGGTGTCCTTCCATGAGTATTTTTCCTTCCAGTGAAGACCTTTTTGAAGCCATGACTGAGTTTTGTCCCTTGACATGGTGTTCTTCCAGCATTGTCCCCTTGGAATCCATGATCAAGAAGAGAGGTTACGAGGACAATTTTATGGTCTCGCTGCAACCTCGTTAAAAAATGAAACAGGTTTCAAGGATAGTTTTGTCTCTGTGGCAACCTCGCTAAAAATGAAACAACGGTCTTTGAGAATAGTTTTCTAATTTCAAACCGTTAAAAAATGAAACCACTTTCGAGGATAGTTTTGCATCTCAGAGAACCTCATTAAAAAATGAAATAGAGCTTACGAAGCATAGTTCTTGTTTCATGTCGCTCATTGAAAATGAAATAGTTTTCCCTCTCTCTGCTTGAGTCAAGTCCTTCGTTACATTTTGCAGCTTCATTTCTATTCTCCTTGCGCTTGAAACAAAGTTTGGGGGCATTTTCCTCAAATTCCTGAATTAAGGCCGGGTTAAGCCTCTAGTTTCTAAGTCGGGGCTGGTACCAAATCCACTATGTGTTATAATAGAAGTCGTGAAGTATACTTTTATGGTTCAAGCTTATGTGAAATGAAACCGTGTCCAAGCATAGTTTTCATTTTGTTTTAAAGCCATGTGAAAATAAAAACATATCGAAGTTGTCTTTGTTCTTTCTCATGCCTGTAAATACATGAGAATAAGTTACCGATCTTAGTCTTTGTTCTTTTATCATGCTAGAAAATACATGAGAATGCAACCGAAAGTATATCTCTTTGCATTTCAATTTTCTGACCAGAAGGTTGAGTATGAAAGGAACCCTTTGGAGTCTTTAAGCTCTTTTCAGACTTCTAAATATGAAAAGATTGTCGAAAGTGATCTTGTTCTTTTCACGCCCATAAAACATTTGAAGAAAATGTCCTGTTGAGCGATAGTTTACTTCTTCTTCGGTCTCATCCTAATTATTTTAATTTAAAAAGGAATAGAGAGTTCTTTTTTGAGTGTTTTTCTAGACTCTATAATCAAGAAAAACCTTTGAGCTTTTCTTTGGACTCATTAACAAAACATCGACAGACCCACAATGGGACCTAACCACTCCTTCATAGGGTTCAATAAAAATACTTCAGGGACTCATCCGGCGATGAGCTTAAATTGACAAGGTCCTCCCTCAAGCTATGTGAAAATAAATAGGTACTCGTAATGGTGGGGGAAAATTGAGAAAGAATTGTGTCTAAACTCAGATTCCATGGAAGAGTCACTTTGAACATGACACCTTTTCACTCACTTTGTGTCTAGGTTGAAAATCCACTGCCTCCTCATCATACCCTATAAGATTACAAATTGGTCTATGATCCTTGTTGTTGAGTCAAGGTTTCCAAGACAGTTGTCATGTCATCAATCCGTTCAAAAATATGTCCAACCCAAAAGTTTCATTGCGCCGGCCATTTCTTTAGGTCTTAAAGCCTCTATTATAAGCATATCTCGAAAGTCAATCCCAACCACTTGTTACCTGATCTACATCAAATCTTTGTTACTTGTTTCAGGTCATTGATGTGATACCTAAGGCCCTCCGTGATGAGTCTTTTCCGCCGAATTTCAACTCATTATCCAGAATTAGACTTAGAAACCAATTGGTACCTTTGGAACTTGCATGCCTCAATGCTAGGTTTCCTTGCTTTCGACAACATGGTTTTAATTATCGAATTCTCGACGAGAGATTCCTACTTGAGTGTCGACCACCATTGATTCACATTCTGATTGAACTAGTGTACCTGGGGAGTCATTGACATTAATGGTGATTTCCAACTTGTTAACTAGATACATCAATGACCAAGAATCAAGTGGTTTCTACCATGTTCGACTTCAACACATGTATTCACATGGTTAGATTCGGCATCTATAGAGTGGTGGAGATGAAGACTCGGTATCTTTTCTAATAGATTCAGATTGCATTGGAGTATATTCAAGGTAATCAAGCAGACAGATCCATCATTAGCATTGGTGGCTGTCAAATTTGAGTCTTAACACACAGATCCAATGTGCTGTATTTTTGGTGGCTATGTTCGATTTGAGTCATATTGGCATGGGATCCACAGCATGTTTCATGGGCTATGACCTGTCTTACTTGATATGGATTTTTGCATGTCGGCATTTATTCTTTTGAGTCATTTGTATTCTAAGAATGGGAATGCTTTCCACCGCCAAAGGTTGGATGATATTGCATTGTATTTCCTTGGTTTGTTGGCGGTGTTTCTCGAATCAATCGCTCCTTGTTCTACACTCCCCGACAAAGTATTTCAAATTTATCACTCTGGTTTCAACTTCATACTTTGGGGCCTCTCTCTGCTATTATATTTTTCATCCCTATGATCATTAATGATGTAAACCTATATGTTGCCTTCTCAGAGGGGTCATAATCAAAGGTTCCAAAGAGAGAAGGGAGAAGAACTTTTCCGAGAAAAGAAGTTGCATTTTCCCATGTAAAAACCTTATAAAAAGAAAGTCCGCAGGTTGCTATATATGTGGTGTGAAACAGACCCAGGTATCTTGCGTGTTTCACTATAGCTAGGGTGCTTAGGTGTTCACGATTTATAGGGCTAGGTGCAAGAATGCCTAAGAATGGGAAAAATGAGCTTTCCTCTAATCTTGTAGGCTGGAGAAACCCTGGTGGTGAGGTGGCATCCTAATGGTTTGGATCTACTCAAGCCATGATTTAGTGGGATCATCCTAACCTCCTCACCCATCCCTTCAACTTATAAAGGAGAGGAGTTCTCATGGAGAAAGTTAGCTTAAGAAGGCTTTGTTGGTTCATGAGCTTGTTCTTGATTGGCTTGGAATTATCAGCTTGGCTGGAGTGACTTTGAGATTTCTTTGTCAAGATATATTGTAAGTAATAATGATCTATGCCTCTGCACTCTTGAGTGAAAGTGGGTAACGAAGGACAGCTTGGAAGGGACCTTATGACATCAAGGCAAATGTATTGCACCCTCTTCACATTTAATATGATACAAGAATATGATTCTTCCTATAAAGCTTGTTGTGTTTTATTGTATGATTCCTTGATCACATACATAGGTTTTTATTGAGTTTATGCTATTGCTATCACTTTGGTTGGTTTGTTCGGTCTTGGTCTTTACCACCACAAGAGCACTGCAAGCAAGGAGCAACAAAGACCCTAGGAAGCTTATACTATGCATGTTACTTGTTCCTTCCTACTAGTAAATTCAATATCTAAACTTAAGGAGCTGGCCATGTTCTGTGTAGTTTGTTCAGGATCCGTGTGATCTAGGGAGACCTGCTAGTGTCCTAAGACCTAATGGATTTCCATCCAATAATGCATGGATAATGATATACAAACAACCTGTGAGGGACTTGTTCTTTTTTCTTAAATCAACACTTTGTGCCTTTGAGTCAATGACCTCAGCTTCTTGATTATGTCCTCCTTTTAGTTTTGCTTCATCTCCTTCTACAGACTCTGCTTCTGATTCAACTTTAGACTCAGTAATAACTTCTTTGATAGCTTCCATGGGTCCATCTTTTCTTACTAAGAGACACATCCCGCATAATGTGATTTCTTTTTCTTGTACCACACAACTTTAAAACTTCTTTTGCACATTAATATTAATGGCACCCACTCTGATTCTATCCCATGATATCCCAAAACAATATCCACTTCATCCATATCCATAGCATAAAATCAATGCAAATACATATTTATCCATGGCTTTCAAATCTTAAAAAATTTCCAACATTTTCACCTCCTCAAACTTTGTGCTTTGAATTCTCTTTATTGGAACTTGCAATCTATTAAACTAAAAATGAACATTGACAAAATTATGCATGCAACTAGGGTTAATAGAAACAATGACATTTTCTTTTTATGAATACAACCATGAACATGTAATATAGATTTTTCATTAATGAAAATAAACTCTTGGTTCTCTTTATCCTTATTTTCTCCAAAAGACCACTTGTCTAACAATATTTTTCAAATTCTTTTGTTGGAGAGGTCATCATCTCCTTATAACTGCTTTATTCCCACCAAATGGAAGCATCACCTTGCAATTTGAGATTCACCCAATGGGGCCAATTCTCTTCCCATGTCACTTTATTTCTTTTAATGAATGATTCAATACTAGGGCCATCACAGACATTTCCTCAGAAATACATCTTGCTATGAAAACCCCAAAAATAAATAGAACAATAAGTTACTTAAGAATCACTTGCTTTTTCCTCTAAAACCCTAAAAATCACCTGAATTTAAAATGCTCATAATCCTTTACTTCCTAACCCTCGCTTCTGGGTCGATTGTGTCTCTTGAAATTGGGTATTTTTCCTCAGAGGAATCAAATAGCCACACCTTATTATAAAAATTAACTGTAAAGCTCATATCTAAACCCTAAGTGTGTCACCCTCTTTTTTCCCTAGAAAAATTATGCAAAAGAGAAAACAAATATTCCCTCCTTTGGCCAAGAAAAGTGTTCTCATACCAATTGTTAAGTACTCTATACCAGATATGCAAATATACTTTAATAATACCAAGAATAAATCATAAATCATTCACCATAACATGAACACAATAAATAGAGAAACCCTTGAGGGTGTCCATATATTAACTCTTAAGGATTAAAACTCCTCAAGCAATCCTTACTTGTACAATCACACTATTCTTCACTATACCATTACATTTCTACACTTATTTATATATATAGCCTCCCTATCTCCTAAGAACCTTCTAGAGAGATCCTTCTCACATTTATTTCATCCAACTACCATAGTGGCCTGATAATATAGGACCTAGTCCACCTTGTTTTGAATGACCACATTCTCCATATATTAAATGACTTCCACTAATAACACATAACTACATTCCCATTGGGTACCTCCCTAGGTACCCCATATTACCTCCCTAGGTATACTACAGTGATTGATAGACCCATTTGGATTTGAGTGATTGTTATTTCAGAAGAACAAACTTATTGTTCCTTCCCTTAAATATTTTTCATCAAAGAAAAAAAACTACATTTCTTGAATTTTCATTCTTTGTCTTTCTTTGGATTGGAAAGAGTCAAAAGACCATTAAAGTTTCATTAAATTAGCCTTGAGTAATAAAAATACTAATAAAGAGAAGGTCTTAATATAAAATATATTATACTATCTTCTTTTTAGAAAACCAACATTAGATTAGGATTTAGGGCCTTGGTGTAGGGTTGGAGAGTAAATTCTCAAAGGCCACAAAACCAAACCTAGAAGTCACTAGTGAGTGTATAAATCCATTATCACAATGAGTGTGTTGGGAAGATCCTCTAGAACATGAGTTAAGCATGAGGTCACATCAAGGAAAGTAGGGTGATATCCCCTCTTTTCTTCTCTTGGTGTTTGTTAGATTGCTTGGATTACTACGTGTATAGGGGTTTCAAAAGTTCTTGCATCTCTCTATGAGGTAGTACTCTTGAAGATTCGATATTAGTTTCCCTACCTATACATGTGGCCTAGCCTTCGATTATTTGCATTTTCATAGATTGAGAAGTGGTAACCATAGTGGCATTTCCTAGGTATCTACAAAGGTGACTATGGGTGGGAAGTTCGTGTGGTACCTAGGGTAGACATAGAGCCTTTGTTTTAGTTCCCTCATAGGGTGTCCACCTTAGTAAAGGGTACTTTCACTAGTCAAGGATGTTACGTGTAGGTTACCATAACTATTCCTCACACATTCTCTATCCAATATTTTGGGGACTTGGAATCCACCAAAGGGTTAGTTTTTGAAATCCCCCTTTATCCATTGGTTTTTCTATTGAAGACTAGATTTGCTAGGGGTGTTCTCTATGGTGAAGTCTATGCATAGTTGGCCATAGGTTATTGTTTTATCCTTGCATTAAACCACACTTTTAACTGTGGTTGACCAACTTGTTTTTTGGTATAATAAACCCTTTACTTATTTGGGTGAATAGACCTTTTGGTGTTTTGTTCTCGGTTTTTTACCAATACTCATATAATGTTAGGGTTTAGTGTTTCGTCTATTAGGATAGGTCTTGTACATGCATAGATGTGTTTGTAGAAGTCATGATGACCACCTCCTTGCCACTACTTAGTGGGATAGGTACTCCCATGCATATTCCTATGGAATCCAGACATTCCATCTAGGGGATGCCACCAATAACATCCTTTCCATCCATAGATCTACCCAACCTTTGTACACCCATTTTTTTCACAAGTGCCCACACTCGGACCTATGTTTGGTGGGGGGGAACTCCTTGGTATTCCTACTATAAGTGGATTCCCATCTATTGCCTGTGACCCTATAGGTAGCACAATGATACACAATGGTGTTTTTCCTTTTGGTTGGCATTTTAACCCTGGGTTTGTTCCTACCCTTAGTATTTTTCCTAATGTTGGGGGAAGTTATGTCTCTGGGGGAATTCATGTCCCTAAGAGAATTTATATGGGGGGTCCAATGATGCCATGCCTTACCAACACTACCTTTTCACATGATACCAGTCATGTTCTAGAAAATTATTATATGAATTCCAAGCAAGGGACCCCGATGAAAGTGGAATCTTGCACCTTTCCTTCCTTTGGAAACAATGGTCCCCCTTTAATGTCCATCATGAAAATTCATGTATTTTTTGGGGGTTGATAGTTTGGTTGATGACCATTCCAAATGTTCCAAATGATCCTAAAAATTATTTGTTAGTGAAATATATTCCTTCTCATTCTACCTATTCTGGTTAATGTCCATCTCCTAGTATCCATAAGAATAAAATGAATAAAAGAGTAGGAATAAGACGAAGAAGTGAAGACAAAGGGATAACTTACCAACCACTATGTTACACATCAAATTACTCATTTCAATGATGACCTATTGTCTTCATTACAAGTGTCACAAGTGTCACATTTTGGCCACAAGTGTCACAGACATCATACCGTCATCTTGTATATGTCGTGTCTCGAACGACATCACAAGGACACTTCAAAAACACCCTCAAAGACTAGTTTAAGAAGGAGAAATAATTTGATCAAGAGTACAAAGCTTTTTCCATGAAAAACCCCACTTAAAAATGAATTTTGAAGGCCAGCGCTCCCCTACCCACTGTCAGGGAGTGCCAGTGCTCCCTACCCTTCTTTTGGGGAGTGTTCCAACACTCAGTGCACCCTTCTGGGGGAGAGATGGGATTTTTTAAGGAAATTTTGGGCAGCGCTCCCCTACCCACTATTAGGGAGTTCCAGCACTCCCTACCCTTCTTTGGGGGAGTGTTGCAACACTCTATGCCCCATTCTGAGGGAGCGTTGGGTTGTTTGAGGAAATCTTAGGATGTTGAGAAAAATCAGGGGAAAATCCCCCTCGTCTCTGGAGTTGGTTGGATTCAAATATGAGGTCAAGGTTGGATCTTAGGGAATATCCACAATTGATGGAGAAGGATCCTCAACCTATCCCAAGAATCTATAAGGTGGTTGGGTCTCTCGAAGTTTATATAAGGACGCCTTCTCATGGTGAAATAGAGGGGCATGGAGAAGTTTAGAGATACCAAACTTATGATCTCATAAGGAAGGAACCAATTGGATGTATCAAAGTTATGGTCTTGGGAGCTTTGTGCAATTACTGGATGAGGAGGACTTGGAGAAGCTGTTGTGACTTAATCAATGGTTTGTAAGTATCTCTTTTGAGTTCTCATTAATACATGTTCTTGGCATGTTTCCTTCAAATTTGTGTACATTTGCATGGAATTGTCTCTTTGTATAAATCTAGATTCAAACTAATCATGGTAGAATATGAAGTATGCTTTCTCTTTTTTGTTTATTGGATTGCAGGACTCGTTGAAAGACTTGGAGATCAAGGCTCAACTTGGACTGGGCGAGGACAAACTTCGTGAAAAGGTACTCATATATTCTTCATCTTCTCTATTTATTAGATTAGCTATGTTTAAAGGAAAGTTAGTGTTCAAAGTTAGCACTTTTCTATCTTGGTCATAAGGGTCTAAGATCCAAGAGGGAATCCGCCTGTCCGCATGGGGATTTTCCTGTAACAAAAATTGGCGACTCCACTGGGGACCGAAGCTTTCAGTTTTGGTTTCCTTCCTTGGTCTTGTTTTTGGCCTTTTCTCATATTTAGATCTTATTCATGTTGTGTTTATGATTCTTATATGTGTTGTTGGCTCTTGGATTCATCCCATACACACTCAATTTCTGGATTTTCTTGAGTTTTTTTAGTTCTGGGCAAATGTTTGTTCTTCTGAGAGGCTAGCGCTCCCCTGCCTCTACAGCCAGAGCGCTAGCACTCCCTTGTAGGCTCCCACAGAGCATTTCAACACTTTGGTGCTCTTGAAACCAAAGCGCTGGTCCTTTTTTGCTAAAAAACTTTTTGGGAGTTGATCTCCGAGTTTAATTTTTTGTTGATTCATCTGCTCAGGGTTATCACCATCTTAGTGTGTCTTTGTTTTGGCCTCCAACATATTGATTTCTAAGCATTGATTATGTTTTGTTTGGATTGTTGAAATTTCTTCCTTCCTTACTTTGAGTCATTCTTCTTCTTTGAGATTTTGAGTCGATCTACTACTTTTTTTATTTATCTGATTGAATGAAAGCTACTGTAAAGAAGTTCAAAGATCTATCCACTATTCCATTTGATCTTTGAGGTCATTTTTCCCAAACAATTACTCTTGTATTTACTTACATTTTCCCACCTTTCATATCACTTTTACGGTTTTATCGTCGCCTATTAGCCTTCTCCTACCTTCACTAGCAATTTCATATTTTTTATGCATTCTGGGTGAGTTTTTCTTCATTGTTTTGACTGTTTTTTGAATTTATGGGTTGCTCAACACCCCCCTGTAGGCCATATCAGAGCTCTATCACTCCCCTACAATTCTTTAGGGAGAATTTCAGCACTATGTACCCTTGGAATAGGGAGCGCTAGTCTCTTTTTTGGAGGATTGTTTCCCTTTTCTGCTCAGATTTTCTCAGCTTGTTTTGTGGAAGTATTTACCTAGACTTTGTGATTGGTTTGTGAAGTTATTTAGGTTGATATTTGGTGCTTATAACCCCTTATTGTCTTGATTGGATCTTGAAACATTTTCCTAAATGTGAAATTTCCCTTTCTAGTTGCTTGTTTTGTCGGGACAATTTGAGTGATTTCTCTTTCTCTCTGTCTTTTCTTGGATTCTTCTTTGCATCTTCTTATACTCCTTGAATGTTTGTCAGTTGTTGAATCCTTGATGGATTTGTTGTTAGAAACAGTTTATACTTGTTTTCTTTCAATTCTCATTGCTTTGAGTGCATGATTTATTTGGAACCTTTGTCACTTCGTGTCTTTTGCATCTGCATATGACTCTTTCTTCTGATTGAAAGTTGTGGAGAATTGAAGGATTTGTATTTAATTTCTTTATACATTAGAATCAAACAAAGAAGATAGATGCATTCTTTCTTTCGAGTAGTGAAACTATATTGCTTTTGAAGTAGCAGAATTGCATGGTTTTTGGCATTTTTGGGACATTATACATTTGGGAATGATAAAAGTTTTCTCCTTCTCATAATATAGATTTCATCGAAGTGAAGTATCTGCATTCTCATTTATTTGCATTGTTTAGAGTTGGTCAAAACATCATTTAGTCCACCCCATATTCCTCTTGAGTAAACAACAGCCTTAAAATCAAGCGCTAAACTAAAATTTATCAGACATTTTTTCTGTTAGCAAATGTACATTATCTTAAGGTGTAGGGATTTGGAATAGGTTGAAAGGATAACTTTCCAAAGTAGTCAAACAAGCTTAGCATATTGCGATAGGGAGATCAAATCCAATTTTCATTTAAGCTTACTGGGATCCCTCTCTCACACAGGGGTTATGCACGAGGTCAAGTTTGGGAGAGTTACGGAGATGATCCCTCCGTGGTTCAACCATTTGTAGTAGTCATATCGTATATTGGGGGTTCTTCTTGAGGATCAACTTTCTTCATTTGGTCTCGGTGCTTCGTGAATTCTGACTCCGTTCAGGGTCCTCTGTAGTTCTACCGGTCCACTTGTCCTCAGTTCTCTCGAAGGATTTCAGACTTGTTATCCTGCCAATACGTTCGGACTGGACTGTTGACTCTACCTGCCCAGAGGCTGACTACAAGTTGGTGACCTTAGTAGCCATAATATTTAGGTTCTTACACAAGGTGACGATGAAGGGAAGTCTCACTGTACCTGGAACAGACGTTGGTCAAACTCACTCGAGCTCCTTGGAGGGTAAATCTACAATTACTACGTGGAAGCTTGCACCAAGGCTTAAGTATGTTAAGCAGGTCGCCAATGTAACTGATCCACCCGCTCTATCCCTACCCCTTCCTATATTGATCCCGCGACATTGGATTTCATCACCAACTAGTGGTTTCATTGTGGGAAGTCTTGTTTGATTGTTTGCTTCCAGATTCATAAGGTGTGTTGTTTTTTTTACTTAGTGGACCTTAGGTCGAGTCAGTGTTAATGGTATCAACTCCTGGGACTACCAATGGAGCAACACCTGCTCCCGAGGAACCTTTCACCTTTCCTTATTTTGGAAACATTGGTCCTCCATAAATTGCCACACTGCTTCTTCCAAGACTCACCATCGGATTACTGGTTTGGTTGTTCCCCACTCTGGTGATCTCGAATATTCCCAGTGATTCAGCTACACCTAATGCTTCAAATGTAAGTACACCACACACACATCAACCTCATGTCAACTTTTCTCCTTCTTCACCCATTAATTTTCCTTCCCTTTCTCCTTCTTTTCCTATTGAAATCTCTAAAGCAAGTAGCCAGGTTGATAAGAAGAAGAAGAAACGGAAAGAGAAGAAGAAGAAGAACCCAAAAAGGACCAAGCCTCCAACCATATTAGATGTTGGATCCAAGAAACCAGCTACTGTTAATAGTATTGGGAGTGTTGATGAGGTCAACAAGATTAAAATGAAGAATCTGAAACCCAAATTCCCTTGCAGTATTTTTAAGGGTGACCACTTTCTGAGGGATTTCCCTGGTCTTCCCAAGGTCTTAGAAATGTGGTCCTCCACATCATCGGCCTCTACTAGACATGCTGGTGACACGTCGTCAACTAGTGATTTTAAGGTTGGTAAGAAGAAGACAACTATCAAATTTCCTTGTATGTTATGCGAAGGTGATCATTATTCTCACCTTTTTCCTCATATGGACAAGGCTTCTTCTCTTTTGGAAAATCTTCAAATCCCAACTGGTTATCGTAAGATTTCCCCCAACCCATCATTAGTTGATGGAATGGACAATATGGTTCCATCCTCGGTCAGTCTGGTTGATTAGGTGGTCAATCTAGTTTCATCCTCGGTTGAACCACTAACCAAAGTAGTTGATCCATTTCCATCATCGATCAACCCCAATTTTCATTTGAAAAGTTAAACCCAAGTGACTGATCTAGTCCCGTCATTGGTCAGTCCCACCCTTCATCTGAAAAGTGCCAACGTGGTCAATCCCACTCCTCCTCTAACGAGTGCCAAAGTGATTGCTCCAGTCCCTTCATTAGTTAGTCCAGTTGATCATGTATGCAATCTGGTCACATCCTTATTTGAGCCAGTTGACAAAGTGGTTGATCCGATCCCATCTTCGATCGATCCCGCTCTACCGTTAGAGAGTGCAACCCAAGCGGTCGATCCAGTTCCACCTGTCGACCCCATTCTCCCCTTGGAGAATGAAACCCAAGTGGTCGATTTGACATTCTTATCAATTGATCCTACTGTCCCTCTAGAGAGTAAAATCGATTATGTCCACATTTTTCTCGTTGATACAGAATCTACCATTATGGGGGGAATTCCTCCTTCTCCCGCGAAACCCCCTCCAAGTAATGAGGCCATCCTTTTTTAATGGGGTGTGCTAATTGGACCTCGTCTTCCCTCTCACATTCCTTTCAAGATTACAGTACAGGTTTGTGGTTGGGACATTCCTCATGCACTGATAGATGAAGGTTCATCCATTAGTATTTTGTCCTCTATTACTTGGCAACCTTTTGGGTTATCCTCAGCTTGTGTCGATTACCCAGACTTTGTTTTCTTTTAACAAAAGAACCAGTCACCCTTTAGGATTCCTTCCTCAGTTTCCTGTAGTTTTGGGAGGGAAAACTATCTTTATTGATGTTATGGTAGTCCAGGACCCCTTGGATTTCGATTTACTCCTTGGGAGAGATTATTTCCATGACATGAAATCTATTGTCTCTACTCTCTTTCATGTGATATCTTTCCCTCACGATGGAAGAATGGTGACTATTTATCAACTTTCATTCGTTGGCCCTGACTTGACCATCAACCCAATGACCTCCCTAAATGGGTCTTATATGCAATCGATATCACCCCTGCCATAGGTCAATTATGTGGCATTGTCTCCCATGAATTCAACTTCTGATGACTTAGATCTGGTAGTTGACATGCTGATATCTTCGGTAGGGCTATTGGAGCCTAATCTCCTTACCCCTGTCGCAGCCCTCGACATGTGTTCCTTCCAGAGCATTGTTCTTCTATCTAGTGAAGATCTCTTGGAAGCCATGACAGATTTTTTTCCCTTGACATGGTTTCCTTCCAGAGCATTATCCTCTTGGAAAGCATGATCAAGAAAAATCTACAAGCATAGTTTTCTTCTCTATGGAAAGCTCATTAAAAAATGAAACAGAGGTCATGAGCATATTTTCTCCTCTCTGTAGCAAGCTCGTTAAAAAATGAAACAGAAATATGGGGATTGAACCCAGAGCCTTGAGCATAGTTCTTTTCCTGTGTCAAGCTCATTAAAAAATGAAACAGACACCTCTCATACCAAGTCAATTCTTTCGTTAGGTCTCATTTTTTAACCTTCATTTCATCCACCTATATCCTTTTTCTCCATCTAGTACATAAATTGGTGACAACCTCACAGTCGGTGAATGATTTGAAGCTTGGGGGGAATGTCTCCAGCCTTTTATTATCTTTCTGGAGTTATGCCACTAGATTTTCAAGCTGGGGGCATAGTACCGACCATCCATGGGTATCCCAACCTTTGGAAATTACATTGGGAATTTACAAGCATAGTTTAATTTTGTTTCAATCTTGTGTAAAAATGAAACATATACTGAGCTTAGTCTTTGTTCTTTCTCACACTCGAAAATACATGAGAATGTAACTGAGTATAATTTTATCACTTTTTTGGACTCGTAAAGGTTATACAAAAAAGGAACCCCCTGGAGTCTCCTTTAATCTCTTTTCAGAATCTCTAAACATGAAAAGATTATCGAGTGATATTGCTTCCTTTCACACTCGTTAAAAGGTTTGAAAGGGCATCTTGTGAGTGGTAGTTTATCTCTTTTTCAGCCTCGCAATACTAAAATCACGAAAAAGGACAACCCTAGAATCGTATTTAAGTTCTTTTCATACTCTCTAAACATGAAAAATCACTGAGTTTACAATCTCTGGACTCATTAAAAAAATATACATTGGAGGGCCAATACGGGACCGAACCCTTACTTCTTCCAGTTGGTTAAAGAAAGGAAGAGGGACTTAGCGAAGGTGATTTATATCGAGCATGTGTTACCCTCCTCAAGCTCATTAAATTAAAATGAGGTACTCGTCTATCTGGATGGGAAAAACAATTTGAATAAAGCAAGCCAAGAAGTTTTTGAAAACATCATCGGTCACTCTTACAGTCACCCTTGAACACGACACTTTGTCTTTTCATACATTTTAATCCATTGAACCTCTACACTGAACCAATCCTCTGAGTTTATTTACTCCTTTGGGTCACCCAAAAAAAGTCATAGTATCCACTGCATCATCATGTTTTGGTCCATGTCATGTTTTTGTTGTTGTGCCTCAATGTTCAAGAGAAGTATCTGCCTCGAGAGTCAGCCATAACAAATATCTTGTTTAAATACACATGTCAATCCATGTTCATTTGATCTACCAATTCACATCTCTCTGTCAGTTTCGTTTTGTTGATGGGGGATATCAAGACCCTCCTATGACGAGTCTATTCCTATCAACTTCAACACATTATCCGGGAATTAGACTTAGAAACCAGTTAGTACCTTGGGACCTGCATGCCTCAATGGCAAGCCTCCTCACTTCCGAAAATGGGTTTACATCATTGATCTCTGATCGGATGATTCCATGGATGTTCAACTTCAGATCATTTATTCACATTCGCTAGAATGTACTAGGGTACCTTGGGAATCATTGACATCAATGGTGATTTCCTTCGCACTTGTTAATGGTTTACCTCATTGACCTGTAATCAAGTGGTTTCTGCCATGTTCAACATCAGGACATCTATTCACATGGTTATATTAGTACTACATCGGGATCAGTAGGAATACCTTGGGTTGAGTAATCACTCTGATATGTACTTTACCCAGGTTATGATGGAGTTTCTCTTGAATATTGACACATATACTATCACATAGATCCACTTTGTATTGGTCTATGGCTATGTCTTGTCATCTCGTAGATCCACTATGTATTTTATGTGGCTACGATCAATAATGTCATGGGAGTATAGAACCACATTGTATCTTTCGTGGCTATACCTTTTTGATAATACAATTATGGATCCGCAATGTATCTTATGGTGGCCATACCTTGCAAGAATTTATCACCCAAGCATAGGTATGTCTTCCTTGGGTTTGAAACA
This sequence comes from Picea sitchensis, assembly GCA_010110895.2. Classification (NCBI taxonomy): domain Eukaryota; kingdom Viridiplantae; phylum Streptophyta; class Pinopsida; order Pinales; family Pinaceae; genus Picea; species Picea sitchensis. The sequence goes on from SNQJ01S0020027.1 coordinate 53,992, forward strand.
TGTCATAATATTTGTTTGATGGTTGTGTGCAGTTTCTACCAGGTTCTCTGCATCCATACCCTTGCTCGAAAAGTCTACAAAGTACTTCATTCATCAGTTTCCGTCTTCTAACTTCACACTTTGGGGGGGAATCTGTTACACATCAAAATTACTCATTTCAATGATGACTTATTGTCGTCATTACAAGTATCGCAAGTGTCGCATTTTTTCCACAAGTGTCGCAGACATCATACAGTCATATTTTCTATGTCATGTCTCGAACGACATCACAAGGACACTTCAAAGACACCCTCAAAGATTGATTTAAGAAGGAGAAATCATTTGATGAAGAGTACAAAGGTTTTTCCATGAACAAACCCACTTAAAAATGAATTTTGAAGGCTAGCTCTCCCCTACCCACTATCAGGGAGTGCCAGTACTCCCTACCCTTCTTTGGGGGAGTATTCCAACACTTTGTACACCCTTTTGGGGGAGCATTGGGAGTTTTTAAGGAAATTTGTGCCAGTGCTCCTCTACCCACTATCAGGGAGTGTCGACACTCCCTACTCTTCTTTGGGGGAGCGTTGCAACACTCTGTGCCCCATTCTGAGGGAGTGTTGGGTTGTTTGAGGAAATCTTGAGCTGTTGAGCAAAACCAGGGAAAAATCCCCCTCATCTATGGATTTGGTTGGATTTGAATCTGAGTTCAAGGCTGGATCTTAGGGAATATCCACAACTAATTGAGAAGGATCCTCAACCTATCCCAAGAATCTCTAAGGTGGTTGGGTCTCTCCAAGATTATATAAGGAGGCCTTCTCAAGGTGAAATAGAGGGGCATGGATAAGTTTAGAGATACCAAACTTATGATCTCATAAGGAAGGAACCAATTGGAGGTATCAAAGTTATGGTCTCGGGAGCTTTGTGCAAGGGCTGAACAAGGAGGAATTGGAGAGGTTCTTGCGACTTCATCAATGGTTTGTAAGTATCTCTTTTGAGTTCTCATTAATACATGTTCTTGGCCTGTTTCCTTCAAGTTTGTGTACATTTTCATGGACTTGTCTCTTTGGATAAATCTAGCTTCAAACTAATCATGGTAGAATAGGAAGTATGCTTTGTCTTTGTTGTTTATTGGATTTCAATACTCATTGAAAGACTTGGAGATCAAGTTCAACTTGGACTGGGCGAGGAAAAAATTTGTGAAAAGGTACTCATATATTCTTCATATTCTCTATTGATTAGATTAGTTATGTTTAAAGGAAAGTCAGTGTTCAAAGTTATCACTTTTCTGTCTTAGTCATAGGGGTCTAAGATCCAAGAGGGAATCTGCCTATCCGCACAAGGATTTTCCTGTAACACACTCCAAGTCATGTTGGAGACATGTCACTAGTCACTAGAAGTCATACAAGGGACAATAAACTAACCATTGCAAGTCATGTTGGGGAAAACACACTAGTCACTGCAAGTCATAGAAAAGAGCAACAACCAACCACTGCATGTCATGCTGGGGGAATGAAACAAGCCACTACAAGTCATGTTGCAGGCATTAACATTGTTGAGAAACCTAGATGAGCAAGACACAAGCCTAATTTCCTTTGTATATTTTGTAATGGATATCATCTTACTCATATATGTCCTCTTATTCCAGAGATAGAAAAACTGTGGTCCATGTCGGAAGGATATTCTACTCCAAAAATACCTTTGGTTTCTCAACAACATACTCAACCATCGATTGATGAAGTGGTCATATGAATGAAATATTTAGTTGATCCCACTTCTCTTTCGAAGAGTGATGTGTCCACCACACATGTTTTCTTCACTTCCTGTTTAGAACCTTCTAAACAAGGGGGGATTCCACCCACCTTGAACATGCTCCCTTTAAGTCCTAAGAGTGTTTCCTTCGATTGGAATAGTCTTGTTGAGCCTCACCTTCCTTATTATACACCCTTCCAGATAAGGTTTTTGTTAAGAACCAAATATCAATATAGCATAGAAAAACCTCAGACTAAGTACTCAATGCCTTGAAAAAGAGATAATTTCAAATAATAAGCCTCTTCAAGGGGGAAACCTCCTTTTACCCCACATAAATGTTCAAGTACAGGATGATTCCAAATGAAAATATCTCCTTGGTATATATAGGAGACTAGGAGGTATAATTACAACTAATGGAATAAAGTCAACATAAATAAAATAACATTACTAATGTAATATGCCCCAATTAAGGGGTAATGAGCCAATATTAGGGCTTAACATGCCCCTCCCCTAACATAAATAAAATAACATTACTAATGGCCATGCCCCAATTAAGGGTAATGAGTCAATATTAGGGCTTGACATGCCGCTCCCCTTGAGACAATTTTTGTTCGCAATGCTTGAGTAACTCGATGCTTCTGTATAAAAGAATCAACTTCCCAAGTGGAATATTCAACAAATAGTTTCTTCCACATAATGAGATAATCTGAAATGGACCTATTCCTCAACGGTGAATTCTTGTGTTAGTGATGGCTTGAAGCTCCAATATGATTTTTCCTTCCCTCATCAAGTTCCTGGAAATATAATTTGAACCGATCTTGTAACCTGCAACTTCTTTAAGCATGTGAAACATGGAAAACTAGGTGTAATCGTCAAGATGCAGAAAACTCCACCAGGCTGCCATAGTACCAATCTATTGCAAGACCTTATAAGGGCCAGGTACTTTGGTGATAATCTATTATCCTTCTTGGTTTGCTTGAGGACATATATTTGTATTATTGTAGTCTTAAAACACCCAATCCCCTAATACTTCAAAAATTCTTTTCAATGTTTTATGTTGATCTCGCTTTGTTAGTTTCGATGTGTGATTTTGTGCCATGGTCGTTGTCCTTTAAGATTTTGAGAAACTTGTTGTTGATGCTCTATGTGATCTTCCATTGCTTGAACTATATTTTTGGTTTTAGAGAAGAAGTGATGAAGGAGGGTGGTATCCATAGAAGCTATAAATGGTGTCATTTTTTGTTGCAAGTATGAAAAGAAGTGTTATACCACCATTCTCGGCCAAGGGTAACCATTTGAACCATTGTGTTTGTTTATCAGAGACAAAGCAACAAAGGTAGCCTTCCAAAAATTTGTTCACTATCTCGGTTTTTCCATCAGATTGAGGATGATAGGATGAGCTACGAGCCAATTGAGTACCCAAACAAGAAAATAATTCTGTCCAAAAATGTCTAGTGAAGATGGCATCTATGTCGCTTACAATAATATTTGGGCTACCATGTAGCTTTTGAATTGTCTCCATGAATGCAGTGGCAACTGTACTAGCTTTGATGGGATGAGAGAGTGCACAAAAGTGTGCATACTTGGTCAGTCTATCAACAATCACCATGATGACACTCTTTCCTTCAAACTTCGGTAACCCTGCGATGAAATCCATGGAAACCGCTTCCCAGCACTGACTTGGGATGGCTAATGGTTGTAAAAGACCTGGGGTCTTAATTGTTTCCACCTTGTTTTGTTTGCAAACCAAACATTCTGCCACAAACCTTTGAACATCAGTTTTAAGGCCATCCCAAAAAAATTCCTTCTTGACTCTATGGTAGGTTTTCAAAAATCCCGAGTGCCCTCCTACTAGAGAGGTGTGCAATTCCAATAGTATCGTTTGTTTGAGTTGGGAGTTCTTACATAAATATAAGCGATCTTTGTACCATAGTGAATCATTTTTCCATGTAAATGTATCTGATGCACTGGAATCCTGCTGCAACCTTTGAATGACAGTCCACACTTTTTCATCATTCTTCCATTCATCCATTGCTTCAATTATCCAATCGGGTTGGATGATCGAGATAGCACAAAGAAAGGCCTCAACATATTCATCCTTTCTTGAGAGTGCATCCGCCACAACATTTTTCTTCCCCTTTTTATAGATGATTTCAAAATCATAACCCAATATCTTGGTTACCCATTTTTTTTGTTCTTATGAAGATAGTATTTGTTCCAAGAAGTATTTAAGACTATCATGATATGTTTTGACCTTGAAGTGCCTACCTATTAGGTATGGATGCCATTTCTTCAATGCATGTAGTATTGCCATCATTTCCTTCTCATAAATGGGTTTGTGTAATTCCTTTCCCTTGAGTGGTCGACTTTCAAAAGCCAAGGGCCTTCCTTCTTGCATTAGGAATGCTAAGGAATGAATGAAGATCATATGGTGATTTGGGTATGACTTCTTGATTACATTATTTTTGTATGAATATTTTTTATTCTATATGAATTGGTTTTGTATGCTACATAGATATTTTGCATTACAAAAATGATATATATCAGGGTTTATTAGTTTTTCAATCTTAGTACATTTGAGAACCCACACATGATAGCTACACATGCATTCCATCACATATTTTCGCATATTTTGGGCATAAATTTGCCTCTTGGCTACAATTTGAACTAGCTTGAACAACAACAAGGAAAATGAAACCACAATAATAAATGTGTACTCTATCAACTATGAATCTATTTATACTTGAAAAGAGTCATATCTAGCCTATATAATCAATCCCTTGATTTGTGGGAGTTGTTCCTTAATTACCTAATTTCTTGCATGTTGTTCAAGGACCTAGTTCCTGCGTTTGTCAATTCAAATCCTCAAGATTAGCAAGATATTGAATCGCTTAGGGTATTTATGATTGCCTTTAACTGCTAGAAGCTTTGAAGATGGTGAAGGGATAATATCCCTTAAATTTTTCAACCATTAAAAAAAGTAGTATATGTCAATGAATGGAGATAAACTTGTTATGTGGGTCAAATCCTTTTACCATAGTTTCACTATTTCCTGCTTGTGAACCATATTAACTTAAATATTCAAATCACACAAAACCATAAAAACACTTATTATCGAGCATATATCAAATTCATATTTAGATTAAGTAATATCACATTTTATTATATAAGAATGAGTCATAGTATCTACATCAGTCATCAAAAGTGATAATATTTTCCAGGAAGGTCTTGGCTTATGAGGAAAAATGTATCGAATTTGGACATAATGTGGGCCATGGAAAGTGATAAATTGAAGGCCCATCACTACCCCCCAATTGGAGGTTTCACACACCCCTATCTAAAAAAAAGACAATTTCCTAATATGATGATAAGGAGTTCCATGTTCCAAATTTTGAGCCAAAAAATAATGTTTGGGGCCATTCCCATGTGATGATTTGTAACACCATTCCATGATAGTGACACATAAAATATTAGTATTAGTAGAGGGACATGTTCCATGGATAGTGAGATCATTTGAGCACTAGGAGTTGTAAGTTGGGGGTTGTGAATGATAAGGAATGGATGAAGATCATATGGTGTTTTGTGTATGACTTCTTGATTACATTATTTTTGGATGAATATTTTTTATTCTATATGAATTGGTTTTGTAGGCTACATAGACATTTTGCATTACAAAAATGATATATATCAGGGTTTATTAGTTTTTCAATCTTAGTACATTTGAGAACACACACATGATAGATACACATGCATGCCCTCACATATTTTGGCATATTTTGGGCAGAATTTTGCCTCTTGGCTACAATTTGAACTAGCTTGAACAACAAGAATGAAAATGAAACCAAAATACTAAATATGTACTCTATCAACTATGACTCTATTTATACTTGAAAATATTCCTATCTAGCCCATCTAATAAATCCCTTGATTGGTGGGATTTGTTCCTTAATTACCTAATTTCTTGCATGTTGTTCAAGGAACTATTTCCCTCTTTTGTCAATTCAAATCCTCAATATTAGCAAGATATTGAATCGCTTAAGTGCTAGTAGCTTTGAAGGTTGTGAAGGGATGATATCCCTTAAATTTTTCAAACATTAAAAAAAGTGGTCTATGTCAATGAATGAAGGAGATAAACTTTCCATGTGGTTCAAATTCTTTCACCATAGTTGCACTATTTATTTCTTTTGAACCATATTAACTAAAATATTCAAATCACACAAAACCATAAAAACACTTAATATCAAGCATATATCACATTCATATTTATATTAAGTAATATCACATTTTATTATATAAGAATGAGTCATAGTATCTACATCATTCATCAAAAGTGATAATATTTTCCATGAAGGTCTTGGCTTATGAGGAAAATGGTATCAAATTTGGACATAATGTGGGCCATGGAAAGTGACAAATTGAAGGCTAATCACTACCCCTGAATTGGAGGTTTTGCACACCCCTATCTAAAAAAAAGAATGGGGCAGTGCAATGGAACAAGTCCAACACACACTTGAGTAGCAGGCCCTCTGCATTCTTATTGATTCTTATGGGAAACAGAAAACCTGCAAGATTAATTTCATGATTAAAAATCCAACCCTACCATTCCAGAGGTATAAAGAGTATGGTCATTTCCTCAACGAACCTCTGCGCCTAAAGAACCTAAGTGACAATTCAAAGGAAAAGTTACATTGCCAATATATCATGCATTTTTGCTATAGGAGCCATAATACATAAATTTAGTTGAAAATATCAATTAGAGAATCAAATTTTATAGGCACCTTGTGAGGGGATTTTTCTCCACATATGGAGCCACTAGCCATTTTATTCCCTAAAATTACATGTCAACATTTCTATGGATTTTCATATGCAAATATTGGAAATTCAACAACTCACCAATGTATTGTGTCTCCTTTCCCTCAATCTCTCTCTCTCCCAGTGCCCTCCGTGAGTTATCTTTGTCCTAACCCTACCCTCAAGATCTCTCTCTTGGTCAGTTCCATCCATGAGCTCTCTCTCTCTCTCCTTCATAACCTTTCTCATGATATCTCGCTCTCAATGCCCTTCCTTCTCTATCTCCTTCCTTCTCCAGTGTTCCCTCCAACTCACAAGTCGTAGCGTGACCTAGTCTCCTCATGCTTGAAAGAAATGAAGTCTCCTCAGAATGGTTTGATCGGCTCTCACTCGCATCGATGAAATGGAGAAATGTGTATCTCACAATTCCCTTCCTTCTCTATATACTTCCTTCTCCAGTGTTCCCTCCAACTCATGAGTCGTGGTGTGCCCTAGTCTCCTCGCGCTTGAAAGAAATGAAGTTTCCTTAGACTGGTTTGATCGGCTCTCACTCGCATCAATGAAATGGAGAAATGTATATTGACATGATATGGAAACCATGTATATTAACTATATCTTCTCCTTTTCATTATTTTCATGCCATAAAATATCCCTCCTAATTTTGATTCTATCACCTATCAAGAGGTGGAATACCATGTCACACTTAATGGGGTATGAAATTTTTTACTTAACAACCATTATGTAATTCCTTATTCAAACATTCCCCTTAGAGGTGTGCTATTCCAAAAGGGTAAAATGATACACTTAGGGTAATTGCATCCTAGTGGAGACAATAAAAATGCCCAAATTTCATCGATCTAGAAAAGCCCCATTGACAACACAAAGAATAGTAATTATCCATTCTAGATATAAGTATAAATATACATGTATTTGAACTTAGTTTATCATAGAGACACCTTTTACAGTTCAATGTGGAGGAGATGTGTAATGTAACATAGCGCCGAATTCAATGTACATCGATCAAATATAATAGTTACAAAAAAAAACGTGTGAAGTTGGGCCTGATTCACATTATAAACTAGCCTAGATGCATATTAACCTAGAATCTATCAATCATTGAGAGGGATCAAATAATTTGAGATGAAAACCTATTTTAGAGTGAAAAAACCTGGGTAAAGTTTGTATGTCAGGGGATTTGATCCCTCTTGACACTTGATAAATCCTAGGATACAAAGATAAGTCTAGGTTGGTTAATAATAACAACACTAGTGTGATAGATAATAACTAAGTTAGTTATCATTTAATCTTGTGTTCTTAGGAGATTTATCCAAACCAACAACGATGACATTATTGAAATAATCTATCCTAGATAACAAAAGAAGACATTATTCCAATTCTTGATCCTATATAACAACAAAGACATTGTTGCAATGATCAATTCTAGCGAACATTGACACTATTGCAATAGTTTATCCTAGAGAGAAAAAATGATAAACTAAATTTACTTTGCTTAGGTGGACAAGGTCTTGGTCCCAAGTCTTACTCAAGCAAGGTCTAGGTCCCAAACTTTGTTTATATAGGTAATTCTTAATGTGAAACATGCCTATTTATAATGAGTAACCACCATTGGATCTTTGTCCAACATATATATGTTGGACCATGTTGTCATTGATGTCAATGGTTTGATTGATTTATGTCATTGATTGATGTCAAGTGATTGATTGATGTCAAAGGATTGATTGATTGATGATTGATGTAATATAATATGTATTGTCCTTGATGAGAATGCATAGATGAAGATGGATCAATGAGTTGTCA